>RJWJ010004232.1:0-77815 GCA_004363605.1 Indri indri
GGCTGGGACTACAGGCATGTGCCACCATGCCCGGCTAATTTTTTCTCTATATATTTTTAGCTGTCCAATTAATTTTCTTTCTATTTTTGGTAGAGATGGGGTCTCGCTCTTGCTCAGGCTGGTCTCGAACTCCTGAGCTCAGGGCGATCCGCCCACCTCGGCCTCCCAGAGTGCTAGGATTACAGGCTTGAGCCACCGCGCCCGGCCTCTGAGGGATTTTTTTTTATCAGTTGCAACACAGTCTTACTAGATTTATCTAAAATAATGCAAGAATAACACCTGCACTGCCATTTCACATCCTTCACGATGTGATCAAGGCCTTAGCTTCTCCAACATTCTACGCCACCCTTCTCCATCTCCAGACACAGACCAGCCTGGGCTCCTTCCTCATCGCTGAAACCCTCCATGCCCTTTTGTACACTCCAGCTGTCCCTGCCACGCGGTACATGCCACCCACACACCCATCCCTTCTCTCTTGGACTACATGTTGGCCATCTTGCAGGGCCCAGTTCTGGAGCCTTCTCTGCTCCCTCCAGCCAGACCACAGTCTCCTCCATTTTCTGGTAGGATATTGTTCTTCCCTCATGGCACTTTCCATATTCTTCTCATGCTTGTAATAGTAAGAAAAATTTTCTATTAAAATTACCAACTGTCTTAGGTGGCCCTGGATACTGCTCATGTTTTATTTCTTTGCCTGGCTCTTGGTTACACAGGTGTGTTCGCTTTGTGAAAATTTATTAAATAATGTGCTTCTAATGTGTGCACTCTCTATATGTACGTTATATATCAATAAAATAGTTTATTTAAAGATAAAATATCAACTGTAGTCTAAAGTCCTCATGGCACAGAGAAAGTCCTTTTCTTCTCTGAGCACTATGATACATCTGGATTGTAAAACTTTGGAGTTAGAAGGCTGAATGACTTGCCCCAGAAGAGGAAGAATTGGAGCTTCCCAGAGTAGGGAAGAGTGGGTGAGCAGAACAGACAGACGAAGGGAAAACTGCCACATCCTGACAAGGTGATTGCTGCTCTGAGACCAGTGACTTAAAGCGCATTATCTAAGTTCACAAAATGCATGGCATAAGTGGGTGTTTTCTGGACTGTGGTAAAGTGGCTTAGTGCCATGTGCCCACTGACACAGAAGGAAATATGGTTGGCATGCTTGATTCAGGAGCTGGCAGTAAAGAGCCCAAGAAAGAGTGAACTCTGACTCCGAAAATTAGCATTTGCCACTGGGAAGACATCGGACTCCATGGGGCCAAGAAATTGGGTGTTGAAGCCAAGTTTCAAATTTCGTTCCTACCAGAGGGCCAGGGACATGATACAGTCTTCTCGGTATGTCCTTTTTCCTTTTTTGGTCTGTAAATTTCTTGAGTTGAAGACAGCAGTTGGAAGTTGGACAGAGAGATATGAGAGAAAGAGAGAGAGAGATGTTATCCTCGTACCTGCAAAAGTGCTCAGTAAACCTTTTTTGCATGAATTGATGAAAAATGGAAAGAGAGGAAAGCTTGAGTCTTCTTGACTAACCAAGAACTCTCCTAATATAGAAGTAGTCTAACAGTATAAAGAACATAAAATTTCTAGTTGAAGACTAGGTTGAAATCTCAGCTTACTAGTTGTGTGACTTTGGGCAAGACACACTCTGTCTGAATTCAGTCTCTTCACCTATAATATAAGAACACAAAGAAGCACTTTCATACACTGCAAAGTGCTCTTCAGATTTCTCTGTTTTCAAGGGCCTGCATTCTAAGTTGGCAAGGCTTACCTGAATGGCAGAGGTCTCCTGGCCCCAACTGCCTTCTTCACCAGTTTGTGGACTCTGGCACAGGTGCAACAGTTTTCAAGAGTATAGAAACTCAAATAGTTATTGATTTGAATTCACACAGAGGTGTAAGGGATTCTTGGCAGAGCTGATCCAGAAAGAGCAGGTTTTCTTCTGCGGGAAGACACTGAGAATTCCAGTGGGGTAGAGAGAGGCCACAAGAGAAGGGACTGGGGGTGGGCCTTGGTGGCTTTATTTCAAAGGCCTTTATACCTCCCTTGCTATACTGTCACTATTCTGTGCTATTGTCATTTGCATTCCTATCTTGTTGAAGTAGGCAAATGTTACGTGAACTTTGGAAAAGAATAAACCAGGTGTGGAATATGTCTTCTCAGAAGTAACACCTGCAGGAGGTGCACCCGGGCCCCTCCTCAAAGCACCTCAAAGCAGGGGTATGATGTTTGCCAGATGCACCCTCCCGGCACCCCTGTGGGGCGCTACCCCATAGTGGGCACAAGAATAATCCCGTAGATCAGACCTTCTGACTTGTGGGTGGTAAGAATCCCCTGGGAGTTTTGTCAAAATGCAGATTGTGATTCCAGTGCTGAGGTGGGACCTGAGATTCTGCATTTCTGACAAGCTCTCCTAGGTGATATTCATGCTCCTGGTCCATGGACTAGATCTATACCAGGGCTACAGATGTTTGTTAAATTAACAAATGAATGAATAAATCAGTAAATATATAATGAGCAAATTAACTTATTAAATTATTATGGATGTTATCAGCTGTGGCTCTTTCATCTGCTAAGAGACTCTTACCTGTCTGCCCCTTCCAGGAATCGCAGCCTATTATTTACAGGCAGCTGTCTTCAGCCACGTGGCCTACCTCTGCTTTTGAGCAGCAGCTGCCTACCCCTGAGCCCCCACTCCTAGCCTGTGCCCTGTAACTCAGCAGGTAGCATTTGATGTGAAGATGAAAGGACCAGCACACCTGGGTGTCTGCCCCACTCTTCAAGCTCCACTTCCTCATCATCAATCATTCCAGCCCTCTCACTGATCAAATTAAAAGCTAGGCTCCCCAGCTCCTGGTGCAACAAATTCTGGTTCACAGACAACCCCAAGGCTGGATTGGCCAAGCCCCAAGAAGAGGTATGTGGCCAGCCAGTGGTCACTTCACTTGCTCAACCTCTGGAGACCATCTCCATGTCCAGCTGGCTGTCATTCTCTTCCCAACATCCCAGGGACTGTGTTGGACGACATCTGGGAATGAGATAAGGAGGATCCTGAGCACCTTCAGGTGTGCCTAGCAGAGCACAGCCCAAGCAGAGCAGGTCTGCCTCAGAGCAGCTTGTGGGCACAAGCTCTCTGGGTATGCTCTGTTTGAGTGGTATCAGACATGAACTAAGAGCTTGGCCTCCTGTATCTCAAGGCTTCTCCCTGCATAAGAGCCTTCATCAGAATGAGTTACCAAGGACGAAATACCTCCTCATATCCAACATCAGTCAGATTCCTAACTTTTGGCCTCCTCTGACATGCATCCCTTCCAGACATGAAAAGTGCAGTCTGTCTAGAGGACTTCAGTTCCCACTGAACATGACTGATGACATTGAGGACATTTGGATGCCAGCAAATTCAACCCATATTCATCCAGCATCTAATAAATCCCAAGCACTGTCCATACTGCTGAGGACACAGTGGTCTCCAAAACACACAGTCCCCTGCTTCCCCCAGAGCACACATTCTAGTAAGCAAAGAGAGAAAACAAACAAGTCAATAAATAATTAAAATATTTTCAGATAATGACAAGGCTGTAAAGACAATTTTACAAGGTGATGCAACACAAGAACTTTAGGGGGTTAGGGAACACATTTTTGAAGAGGTGACATTTGAATTGGTACCTAAAAGGTGAGAAGGAGCCAGCCACATGGAAACCTGGGTGCAAAACAGCATGTCGCCAATACAAAGTCCCAAAGGAGGAAAGACACTTCCAATGCTCCAAGAAGAGAGAGAAGGGCAGCGTGGTTGGAGCATGGGAGTGAGGGAGGACATAGGTAGATCCCACATGTGGGGCAGATCATGTGGGACCTTGTAGGTTATTCTAATGCAGTGAGAATCCACAGGGGCATCTTAGGCATGGGACAGACACGTTGTGACTTACATTTTAAAGAGCACGCTAAAGGCTATATGCCGAAAGGATTGTAGGAGGAGGAGCACAAGATGGAAATGGAAGCAGGAAGACCAATTAGAAGGTGACTGTAGTCATTCACCAGGGAGATATTGGTGGCATCGATTAAGAGAAGGGGTTGGATTTGGAAATCTGGAACAAGAACATCATGGAAACCTCCATTGGGTGGCATCTTTACCAACCCCTGCAACCCCACCCCCCAAACTCCTGAAAAGGTGCCCTAATGCAGGAAGTCATCAGTCCTAGACCCACACTTCCTAGAAGCTGGATGCTGTTCCCAGTATCGCAACATGGTGGGACTGGTTTCCACCCTCTGAGTGCAAATAGTCCAATCTCTGGTCATGATCTGCCTTTCTTCTGACATCTGTTACTCAAACCTGGAACAACCAATGAATAAGCATCAAAATGCTTTATTAGTACTAAATTTTTTAAATAAATGGCTTTCTTTATTTTTTTCAATTCACAAATTAAAATGGCATATATTTATCATGTACAGTGTGATATTTTGATATATATAATAAAATGATTAAATCAAGCTAATTAGCATATTCATCATCTCACACATTATTTTTTGGTAGTGAGAACATTTAAGGTACACACTCTTAGCAATTTTCAAGTGTACAATACATAATTATTAACTATAGTTACCATGTGGTACAATATATCTCCAGAATTTTTTCATCCTAGCTAACCAAAACTCTTTTTTACCCTTTGACCAATGTCCCCCAGATTTGTCCATGTTACCCCAAATGTCAAAATTTCCTTTATTTTTAAGACTGAATGGTATTCTATTGTGTTGTGTATATATACACACATACACACACACACCCTCCACATTTTCTTTATCCATCCATCCATCCATTGTTGGACACTTAGGTTGATTCCAAATCTTGGCTATTGTGAATAGTGCTGCATTAAACGTGGGAATGCAGATATCTTTTCAATATACTGATTTCCCTTCTTTTGGATATATACCTAGCAGTGGGATTGTGGGGTCATATGGAAGTTCTTCTATTTTTAGGTTTTGAGGAATCTCCATACTGTTCTCCATAGCGGTTGCACTAATTTATTAATACACTCTCACCAACAGTGTATGAGGGTTTCCCTTTTTCCATATCTTCACCAGCATTTATGATTGCCTGTCTTTTTGATAAAAATCATTTTAACTGGGGTGAGATGATATCTCATTGCAGTTTTGATTTGCATTTCTCTAAAGACTAATGATGTTGAGCATTTTTTCATATACCTGTTGGCCATTTGTATGTCTTCTTTTGAGAAATGTCTATTCAGATCTTTTGTCCATTTTTTAATCAGATTATTTGATTTTTTCCTATTGAGTTGTTGGAGCTCTTTATATATTCTAGTTATTAATCCCTTGTCAGATGGGTAGTTGGCAAATATTTTTCTCCCATTCTATGAGTTGTCCCTTCACTTTGTTGATTGTTTCCTTTGCTGTGCAGAGGCTTTTTAGCTGGATTTGTCCAATTTTGCTTTGGTTGCCTGTGGTTTAGGGGTATTACTCAAGAAGTTCTTGCCCAGACCAATGTCCTGAAGCATTTCCCCAATGTTTTCTTTCAGTAGTTTCACAATTTCAGGTTTTATATTTATTAATAATTCTTTAATCTATTTTGATTTGAATTTTGTATCTAGCAAGAGATAAGGGTCTAGTTTCACATGTCTGCAAAGGGATATACAGTTTTCCCAGCACCATTTATTGAAAAGACTGTCCTTTCCCCGGTGTAGGTTCTTGGCAACTTTGTAAAAGATAAGTTCACTGTAGAAGTGTGGATTTATTTCTGGGTTCTCTGTTCTGTTCCATTGGTCTATGTGTCTGTTTTTATGCCAGTACCATGCTGTTTTGGTTACTACAGTTCTGTAATATAATTTGATTTCAGGTAATGTGATTCCTCTAGTTTTATTCTTTTTACTCAGAATGGCTTCACCTATTCTGGGTCTTTTGTGGTTCCATGTAAATTTTAGAGTTATTTTTCTTTTCTGTGAAGAATATCATTGGTATTTTCATGGGGATTGAATCTATAGATTGCTTTGGGTAGTATGGACATTAGAACAATATTGATTCTTCTAATCCATGAGCATAGAATATCTTTCCATTTTTTTGTGTTCACTTCAATTTCTTTTATCAACGTTTTATAGTTTTGGTTAAGTTTATTCCTAGGTATTTTATTTTATTTGTAGCTATTGTAAATAGTATTGCTTTCTTTGTTTCTTTTTCAGATTATTTGCCATTGGCATATATTGATAGAAATGGTGCTGATTTTTGTATGTTGATTTTGTATCCTGAAACTTTACTATATTTGTTTTTCAGTTTTTTTGTGGAGTCTTTAGATTTCTCTAGATATAAGATCATATCATCAGCAAACAAAGATGATTTGACTTCTTCCTTTCCAATTTGAACAACCTTTATTTCCTCCTCTTCTGTGATTGCTCTAGGTAGAACTTCTAGTACTATGTTGAATAACAGTGGCAAAAGTGGACATCCTTGCCTTATGCCAGATCTTAAAGGAAAGGCTTTCAGTTTTTCCCCACTCAATATGTTACTAGCTATGGGTCTGTCATATATGGCTTTTATCATGTTGAGGTAAGTTCCTTCTATACCCAGTTTTTAAAGAGTTTTTATCATGAAAGAATGCTGAATTTTATTTAATGCTTTTTCAGCATCAATTGAAATGATCATATGGTTTTTGTCCTTTGTTCTGATTATGTGATGTATCATATTGATTGATTTGTGTATGTTGAACCATCCTTACATTCCTGGGATGAATCTCACTTGATCATGATGTATAATCTTTTTAATGTGTTGTTGAATTCAGTTTGCTAGTATTTTGCTGAGGATTTTTACATCCATGTTCATCAGAGATATCGGCCTATTATTTTCTTTTTTTGTTGTGTTGTTATCTGGTTTTCGTATCAGGGTGATACAGGCCTCACAGAATGAATTTGGGATTATTTCCTCCTCTTCGATTTTTTGGAATAGTTTAAGTAGGATTTGTATTAGTTCTTTGAATGCTTTGTAGAAGTCAGCAGTGAAACTATCAGATTCTGGGCTTTTCTTTGTTGGGGGACTTTTTAGTACGGCTTCTATCTTGTTACTTGTTTTTGGTTTATTAAGGTTTTGAACTTCTTCCTGGTTCAATCTTAGTAGGTTGTATATGTCTAGGAATTTATCCATTTCTTCTAGGTTTTCCAATTTATTGGCATATAGTTCCTCACAGTAGTCTCTAATGATCCTTCGAATTTTTGCAGTATCAGATATAATGTCTCCTTTTTCATGTCTGATTTTATTTATTTGAGTCTTCTTTCTTTTTTTCTTAGTCTGGCTAAAGGTTTGTCAATTTTATCTTTCTTTAAAAAAACAGCTTTCATTTCTCTGATCTTTTGTATTTTTTATTTCAATTTCATGTATTTCTGTTCTGATCTTTATAATTTATTTTCTTCTACTAATTTTGGGTTTGGTTTGCTCTTGTCTTTCTAGTTCTTTAAGATGCATCATTAGGTTGTCTATTTGAAGCTTTTGTACTTTTTGATGGAGGGATTTATTGCTATAAACTTTCCTGTTATTACTGCTTTTACTGCATCCCATAGGTTTTGATATGTTGTGTTTTCATTCTCATTTGTTTTGAGAAATTTTTTTAAATTTCTTTCTTAATCTCTTTACTTACCTACTGGTCATTCAGGAGCATATTGTTTAATTTCCATGTGTTCATATGGTTTCCCATATTTCTCTTGTTACTGATTTCCAGTGTTATTCCATTGTGGCCAGAGAAAATATTTGATATAATTTCAATTTTTTAAGACTTGTTTTGTGGTCTAACATATGGTCTATCCTTGGGAATAATCCATGAGCTGAGGAGAAAAAGGTGTATTCTGCAACTGTTGGATGAAACAGTCTGTAAATATCTATTAGATCCATTTGTTCCATAGTGCAGATTAAGTCCAATGGTTCTTTGGTGATTTTCTGTCTGGATGATCTGTCCAATGCTGAAAGTGGAGTGTTGAAGTCTCCAGTACTTATTTTATTGGGGTCTATCTCTCTTTAGCTCTGATAATATTTGCTTTATATATCTGGGTACTCCAGTGTTGGGTGTGTGTGTATATATATATATATATATATATATATATATATATATATACATATATATAATATTTAGAATTATTATATCCTCTTGCTGAATTGACTCCTTTATCATTATATAATGACTTTTTTGTCTCTTTTTACAGTTTTCATCTTGAATTCTACTTTATCTGATATAAGAATAGCTATTGCTGCTTTTCTTTGATTTCCATTTGCATGGTATATATTTTTCCATCCCTTTATTTTTAGTCTATGTGTGTCTTTATAGGTGAAGTGGGTTTCTTGCAGACAATGTGTAGTTGGCTCTTGTTTTTTTGTCCGTTTAGCCACTCTTTCTCTTGATTGGAGAAGTTAGCCCATTCACATTCAATATTACTATTGGTAGGTAGGGACTTACTACTGCCATGTTGTTATTTGATTTTTGGTTGTTTTGTGGTCCTCTCTTTTGTTTTTCCTTCCATCCTGTCTTTCTTTGTTAAAAGTGATTTTCTCTGGTGGTGTGTTTTAATTTCTTGCCTCTTATTTTTTCTGTATTTGGTGTAGATTTTTTGATCAGAGGTTACCATAAGGCTTGCAAAAAATAGTTTATAACCTATTATTTAAAACATATGACAGCTTAACTCTGCTTACAAATAAACAAACAAATGAACATGCAAAGAGAAATCTAAAAGAAATTCTATACATTAACATCATCAAACCTCCTGCTTTTTAACTTTTTGTTATTTCCATCCATATTTTCATACTATCTCTCAAAAAGTTGAGGTAGTTACTATTTTTGATAGGTTTGTCTTCTAGTCTTCCTACTCAAGATATAAGTGGTTTATACACAGGAATTACAGCAATAGAGTATTCTGTATTTGTGTACTTACTATTATCAGTGAGTTGTATGCCTTCAGAAGATGTCTTATTATTCGTTAACATCCTTTTCTCTCAGACTAAATAACTCCTTTTAGCATTTCTTGTAGGACAGGTCTGGTGTTGATGAAATCCCTCAGCTTTTGTTTGTCTGGGAAAATCTTTCTTCTCCTTGATGTCTGCAGGATGTTTTCGCAAGATATAGTATTCCAGGTTTAAGATTTTTTTCCTTTGGCACTTTGAATATGTCATGCCACTCTCTCCTAACCTGTAAGGTTTCCACTGAGAAGCCTGCTGCCAGACATATTGAAGGCTCCTTTATATGGTTTTTTTTTTTTTTTCTTGCTTCCCTTAGGACCTTTTCTTTATCTATAACCTTTGGGAGCTTGATTATTAAATGCCTTGAAATAGTCTTGTTTGGGCTAAATCTGCTTGGTATTCTATGACATTCTCATACCTGAATATTGATATGTTTTTCTAGGTGTCAAAGTTCTCTGTTATTATTTCTTTGAATAAACTTTCTACCTCAATCTCTCACTCTATTTCCTCTTTAAGGCTGATAACTCTCAGATTTGCCTTTTTAAGGCTATTTTCTAGATCTTATAGGCTTGCTTCATTTTTTTTTTTCTCTTTTCTCTTCTGACTATGTATTTTCAAATAACCTGTCTTCAAGTTCACTAATTCTTTCTTCCACTTGATTAATTCTGCTGTTGGGAAACTCTGATACATTTCTCAGTTTGTCAATTGAATTTTTCAGGTCCAGAATTTCTGCTTTTTTTTTTTATTATTTCAATCTCTTTGTTAAATTTCTCTGATAAGCTTCTGAATTCCTTTCTGTGTTGTCTTGAAGTTCATTGAGCTTCTTCAGTACAGCTATTTTGAATTCTTTGTCTGAAAGGTCACATAGCACCATTACTCTGGGATTGGTCACTGGTAACTTATGTAGTTCATTTGATGAGGTCATGTTTTCCTGGATGTTTTTGATGCTTGCGGATGTTCATCAATGTCTAGGTACTGAAGAGTTAGGTATTTATTTTAATCTTCACAGTCTGGGCTTATTTGAACCTGTCCTTCTTGAGATGGCTTTCCAGATATTCAAAAGGGATTGAGTGTTGTAATCTAAATCTTCGGTCACTACAGCTGTATCAGCACTGGGGTGCTCCAAGCCCTTTAATGTTGTGACTCTTGCAGACTCCTGATGGTACCACCTTAATGGACTTGGGTAAGATATGGGTGAATTCCCTGGATTACCAGGCAAAATCTATCACTCTGTTCCCTGCCTCTCTGTGCTGTGTTACTGGAGTTGGAGGAAAAGTGATGTGGGCACTCCCTTGGGGCCACCACAGCTGGGACTGTGCCAGGTCATACCCAAACCAGCCCAGTCTCACCCAAAGGCAGTAGTGGACTGTTACCTGGCTACCTCTGATGTTTAGTCAAAGCCCAAGGGCTCTTTAGTCAGCCAGTAGTGAATTCTGCCAGAACTAGGTCCTTCTTTTCAGCGGAGCATGTTTCCTTGTGGCAAAGGGTAAGTCTAGAAATACTGTCCAGGAACTAGGGCCTGGACTCAGGGGTTTCAGGAGTCTGATTGGAACTTTATTTTACTGTGGCTGAGCTGGTACCCAAGTTGCAAAACAAAGTCCTTTGAACTCTTCCCTTTCCTTTCCCCAAGTGGAAGAAGACTCTCTTTGAATTGCTCTGCCTGGAATTGGGGGAGTGGTGACACAGGCACTGGTTTGGCCACCCCTGCTTGTATTTCACTGGGTCACTTGTACCCCAAAGTCCACTGGCTCTGAACCAGCACAGCCACAGGAATAGCCCAAGGTCTGCAGACTTTGTGGTCTGACTGCCTTACAAATTTATTCCAGGCCCCAGAACACGTTTTGTCAGCCAGTGGTGGGGCTAGCCAGAACTCAAGTTTTGGGACAGAGGCGTTCCCTCTGTGTGGGCTGTTCTAAATGCCCATCCATGGGCCCTGGAAGAATTCTGCCCTGTGCTGTGTTCCCCTGTGACAGGACAGTCCTGAGTTCCAATGCAAAGTCCCATAATCACTTCACTCTCCCTACCCCAGTCAAACAGATTTTTCTTCACTCAGCACATTGTGTGGCTCTGCTGAGGGATGGCTGATGCAAGACTCTGTTCTGCACTCTTCAGTGCCTCTTTCTTTGGTATAATGTTAAAATGTACTGTGATTGCTCACCTAATTTTTTGTTCTTCTGAAGGTGCTTCCTTGCATGGATATTTGTTGAATCTGATGTTCGTGTGGAAGGACGATCTCTAGAGGTTTCTATTTGGCCATTTTGCTCTGCTCCCTTCTCAGATTTCAGCTTTTCACCACTGAGTATGATGTTGGCTGTGGACTTGTCATATATGGCCTTTATTATGTTGAGGGACATTACTTCTATACCTAATTTGTTGAGAATTTTTATCATGAAAGAACGTTCAATTTTGTCAAATGCTTTTTCTGCATCTATAGACATGATTACATGATTTTCATCCATTATTCTGTTAATGTGTGTATCACATTGATTGATTTGCATATGTTGAAACATCCTTGCATCTAGGGATAAATTCTATTTGATCATTGTTCATGATCCTTTTAATGTGCTGTTGAATTTGGTTTGCTATATTTATTGAAGATTTTTGCATCTATGTTCTTCAGGGATATTGGCCTATAATTTTCTTTTCTTGTAGCATCCTTTTCTAGCTTTGGTATCAAATGCAAGTGATATTAATGTTGGCCTCATAAAATGAGTTTAGAAGTGTACCTTTCACTTCTATTTTTTTAAGAGTTTGGGAATAATTAGCATAAATTTTTATTTAAATGCTTGATGTAATTTTCCAGTGAAGCCATCAGGTCTTGGGATATTTTTTGTTGGAAGGTTTTTGAATACTGATTCAATCTGAATTGTTCTGTTCATATTTTCTATTTCTTCATGATTCAGTTTTGGTAGGTTGTATGTTTCTTGGAATTTATCTATTTCTTCTAGATTATCCAATTTGTTGATATATAATTGTTCATAAGTCTTTAATTATCCTTTTTATTCCTGAGGTATCTCTTACAATTTCTCCTCTTTCATTTCTAATTTTATTTATTTCAGTCTCTCTTTCTTTCTCTTTTCTAGTTAGTCTGAAGTTTTGACAGTTTTGTTTATCTTTTAAAAAAACTTTCAGTTTTATTGATCTTTTCTATTATTTTTCTAGTCCTTATTTCTGCTCTGATCTTTATGATTTCCTTCTTTCTGCTGACTTGGGGCTTAATTTGTTCTTCTTTTTCTAGTTCCTTGAGTTATAAAGTTAGTTTTTTTGAGATCTTTCTTCTTTCTTAATATAGGCATTTATTGCTATAAATTTCCCTCTTAGAACTGTTTTGCTGCATCTCATTAGATTTGATATGTTATGGTTCCATTTTCATTTGTCTCAATATATTTTTTTATTTCCATTTTGCTTTTTTCTTTGATTCATTGGTTGTTCAAGAGTGTATTGTTTAAATTTCACATATTCATGTATTTTCCAATTTTTCTCCTGTTATTGATATCTAGTTTTACACCATCGTGATCAGAAAAAATACTTCCGATTTAAATATACTTCTGATATGGTTTAAATCTTTTGAATTTGTTAAGACTTGCTTTGCAGTCTAACATATTACCTATCCTGGATAATATTACATGTTTGCTTGAAAAGAATATGTATTCCATTACTGTTGGATGGAATGTTATGTTTATGTCTGTCAGATCCATTTGGTATATAATGTTGTTAAAGTCCACTTTTTCCGTATTGATTTTCTGTCCTGATGATCTATCTGTCGTTGAAAGTGGGGTAATGAAGTTCCCTACTGCTACTTTATTGCTGTCTATTTGTCACTACCATTCTATTAACGTTTGCTTTATCTATTTAGGTGCTCCAACGTTGGGTGCATGTATATTTACAATTTTTATTTCTCTTGATGAATTAACTCTTTTATCATTACATAATGACCTTCTTTGTCTCTTGTGACAATTTTTTACTTAAAGTCTATTTTGTCTGATATAAATATACCCATTTCTGCTCTCTCTGGTTACCATTTGATTAGAACATCTTTTTCCATCCCTTCACTTTTAGCTCTTTTGTGCCCTTAACACTAAAAAGAGTCTCTTGTAGGCAGCATATAGCTGAATCTTGTTTTTTTAAGTCCATTTCTATTTAACATAATTATTGTTAGGTAAGCACTTACTACTGCCATTTTATTAATTGTTTCATCACTGTTTTGTACTTTTTGTTGTATTTTTCCTCTCTTGCTGTCTTCCTTTGTGATTTGAATTTTTTTTTTTTGTAGTGTTACACTTTGATTCCTTTCTTTTCTTCTTGTGTATATTTTCTTTGTGGTTATCATGGGGCTTACATAAAACATCTTATCTTATGTTATAACAGTCTATTTTATGCTAAGAACTTAATTTTGACCATGTACAAAACCTCAAAATTTTAATTTCTCCTCTCCCCACATTTTATGTTATTGATGTCAGAATTTACATTTTATATATCATGTATTCACTAACAAATTGTTGTAGCTATAGATATTTTTAACGTTAATGCTTTTGTCTTTTAACTTTTATACTAGAATTAAAAATGATTTATGAAACACCATTACATTATTAGTATATTCTGAATTTGACTATATTCTTTTGTACAATGAGTTTTACACTTCTGTATGTTTTCTTGTTTTCAGTTAGTGTCCTTTCCTTCCAACCTGAAGAATTCCCATTAGCATTTTTGTGCTGCAAGTCTGGTGGTAATGAACTTCTAAAGCTTTTGCTTGTTTGGGAAATCCTTCTCTATCCTTCATTTTTGGAGTACAAACTTGTGGCATAAAGTATTATTGATTTGCAGTTTTTTCTTCGGCACTTTGGATATAGTATCCCACTTTCCTGACCTTCAAGGTTTCTGCTGAGGAATAAACTTAAGTACTATGGGGATTCCATTGTATGTGTTGAGTTGCTTTCCCCTTGTTGCTTTCAAAATTCTCTTTGTCTTTTACTTTTGAGAATTTGATTATAATGTGTTTCAGTGACCATCTCTTTACATTTAATATATTTGGGGTTCTTTGGGATTCATGGATCTGGATGTTCTTTTTCCGTTCCAAATTTGGTCAGTTTTCTGTCATTATGTCTTTAAATAAGCTTTATTTTCCATTTCTCTTTCTCTGTTCATTCTGCAGTTCCCATAATGAATATTGGTTCATTTTATGATATTTCACAAGTCTCCTACTCTTACTGTATTCTTTTTTATTCTTTGTTTGTTTGTTTCTTTGTTTCATAAGTGTTTTTAAGCTCACTGAAGAAATCTGCTTGATTGAGTATGCTGGTGAAGCTCTCTACAGAATTTTTCAGTTCCGTCATTGTATTCTTTACTTCCAGAATTTCTTTTTGGTTCTTTTTAATGGTTTTTTATCTCTTTGTTCCCTTCTAATTTTGTTAGTCTATTGTTTTCTTGATTTTTGTTTAGCTACCTATCTGTGTTTTCTTATAGCTCAATGAGCTTCTTCAAGATGATTATTTTAAATTTTTGTCAGGCAGTTCACACATCTCCATTTCTTTAGAGTTGGTTAATTATGCTTTATTTTGTTCCTTTGGTGGTGTCATGTTTCCCTAATTATTCATGATCCTTGTGGCCACGTGTTGGTGTCTGCATATTTGAAGAAGTCGGCACCTATTCTAATCTTTACAGACTGACTGCTACAAGGAAAGCCCTTTACCATCAGCCTATACAGAGATTCTAGGTGGGCCATCCGGTGGAGCCTGCAGGTGGGCTTGCTGTTAGAGTCATTAGGCAGGCTGGCCTGGTGCCCTGGTCATCAGGTGGGTGCCTAGGTCCAAACAGGCTTAGCCTAGAGCCTGAGCCCATGGGAATTGGCCTAAAGCCTAGGTGAATCCACAAAGAATGGCCTCATACTGGGCCTAGCTTTGAGCTTGGGTCCATGGGGGTAGAGCCTAGGTAGGGGGGTGCCAGTCTGGTGCCAGCATCTACTAGGACAGGACTGGACCCTAGGTCCACTGTAGCATGGGGCCATGAATGCCAGCCTGGAACCTGAGGCTATGGAGGCTAACCTTGTGCCAGGCCAGGTCTGGAGGCTGGGCCTACAAGGGCTGAACTGGCAGTAGGGTGAATTCGAAGCCTGTTGTCTCAGGGGCTTGCCTAGAGTCTGGGGCCATAGGGGCAGGCCTGAAGTCTCAGATTATGGGGGCTGGCCTGGAGCCTGGAGCCATAGGAGTTGGCCTGGAACTGGTGTCTGCAGGTGCCAGCCTGGCAATGGGGCTGGCCTAGAGCCTGGGACTGTGGGGGTTGACCTGGCACTGGGGTAAGCTTGAAGCCTAGAGATACAGGGGCCAGCCTGGAACCTGGGGCCACTGAAACAGACCTGGAGCCTGAAGCCTCAGGAGCTGGCCTAGAGCCTGAGGCCCAGAATCCAGCCTAGCATGGGTGGGCCTGGAGGCCTGGAGGCTTGGTCTATGAGTACTGGTCTGGAGTCCTGGGCCTTGAGAGCTGGCCTGGGACTGTATTTCATTGGGATGGGCTTGATGTCAGGGTCCTAAGTAAGGTCAGGTGCTTGTTTGCTTTCCTTCCATGAAGAGGGTATTTCTCTTCCTGCTGTGCTTCCCAGGCTTGGGGTAGGAGTAACGCAGGTAATGTGAAACTGTGAAACTTATGAAAATAAACAGTCTTGTCACATAATCCAGCATTTGCTCTCTTCGTTGTTTACCTAAAGGAGTTGAAAACTTACATCCACACCAAAACTTGCACACACATGTTTATAGCAGCTCTATTCATAATTGTAAAAACTTGAAAGCCACCAAGATGTCTTTAGTAGGTGAATAAACAAACTTCCTATCCTCTTCAATGTATCTTTTCTTATTTCTGTGCTACACCCAGGTGCTAGAATCTCTCACCTGGATTCCCTAGCTCTTGTGAAAGTATTTTCATGCATGGATAGTTGTTCAAATTGATGTTTCCCCAAGGGGACAAGTGCTAGAAAGTCCTATTCTGCCATCTTGCTGACATCACTATTAGTCCTAAATATTTAGTCTGAACCTTAAACTGCCTTAAGTTTGTAACTGAATGGGGATCTACTATTCTTAAAATGTGTCCAGTTCAATGTTCCTAGATCTGGACACTCAGGATGAAATTTCTGAGTAGAGAGCTGCTTGACTGTCTTCATCCTTTCCTTGCTCCATGTGATCAGAGCCAGTGTTTGATCTATCTCAGCCCTTCATGACCATTATACTTAGCAATGTTGCCGTCATTTACAGAGACCAAACCCCATTCCAAGGTTCCCTGGTGGGGCAGTAATTGTAAAGGTCAGGAAAGTAGTCAGGGTATAGACCTACAGTCATTGGCACCCTGATCGCTCTTTTTCTTGCTGCTTTAGGATAAGGTCTGAATAGCTGGGGAGATAACAAAAGCTATAACCCAGAGAATTGCTGCACCTGCACAAGGGGAATAGAAGTATTTAAAACAATAGAAGCCTTATCTGAACTGTAGTTAAATCATAAGTGTTGATAAAGAAATTATTGAGTAAGGTGTGATTTCCTGGATTTCTTGACAATTTTCATCTGTTTTATAGACTCTTTAAACTGGAAGGAATGACAAGCCTGATTCCTTCATTTCATTGAAGAGGAAACAGAAGTTCAGTGAGCAAAAGTAACTTGCCCAGAATAAAATTAATTGCTGTATATCTTAGCTTAGTTTACCCCAGAAGAAGAGCCTGGGACCAGGGCTTGTATGCCATTTGTACATTTTGGGAAACGATCCCAAGGAATAGGAGAGAGGGTCTGGGAAAATGGAGTAGAAAAGGAGAGAAAGCTAGCTTCTGTCCCTGTGGTCAAGCGTTTTCCTATGAGGTGCTAACTCCTGGTATTTCCTGGCTTATGGTCATCAGAGTGGCTGAGCAGGTGCCCCAGGGTGACCTAGGGCAGACAAGATAAGATGCACAATGCCACTGAGGAGAGGTGCTCCAGTGTTTTATTCACTACCCCTGACCATCACTGGCCAGTGGGGTAGCTGTGGCCACTGGGAACCTGGAGCAAAGAGTGAAAGGCAGGTTAGAATGTGGAATTCAAATTCATGGGTATTAATGCTTGTTATAAAATATCACCTTTCAAATAAGACTGCCAGAGTTCCAGACTATTGAAGGATAAGGTACACATTTAGTTATAAATATGAAAAGCAGCATGTGCTGTATCAGCAGTAACTCACCCAGTGTCTCACATGTTTTTGTTTACTCATTCCTGTTTACATCTTGGACACACTGCCCCTGGTTAACACCTCAGATGCCAGAATAGATAAATCCTCTCTCATTTTTTCATCAGTTCACTCAAGTGGGGAGCTGATCACCCAAGTGAGTTAGAGCAGACTCAAACAGGAGTCCTCAAATTTTCTCAGCTCACAGCCCCTTTCATTAGCATGAAGGACTCCCTCTCACCTGTCATGTCAGAAAAATCCAAAGAGAGTAAGTGAGGATAATGAGACTGACTTTGAGAAGTCATATGCCCTTCCTCCAAATGTCCATAGTGTTGTCATATTTTCCTGAAGTTCTTAAGCACTTTCAGAATTGTCACCTTCAATTAATAGTGTGTAAAATAATATCTATGAACTTTTTAGTAATGAGCAATTTTTTTTAATTTTACAGCTGATGGAGACTTCGTTTTTGCCAACCAGAGGACGTAGCTGACTTCACTCACCATTCTCATTTTTTATTTGTCTCAAGAGCTAATATAGCAACAAATTTGTGTTTTAATTTATAAAGTTTTTTTGTGAATTGTCAATACATTTGCTGTTAAATGCTCACAGATTTACACCTTCAGTCATTAGCACTATTTGAATTGTTATTTTTTAAGTTATTTACTTATATGCTTGTTTGTGTTGTTTATTATTTCCTTTTTTTCTTGTTTATTTAAATTATTTCTGAGCACATATTATCAACCTGGCATAAGATGAGTTTGGTAAGCCTTCCTTTCTGGTGGAGATTGTTTTTCTCTTTCTATTTTCCTTGTCTCTTTGCCTGTCGTGCTTTTCTGTCTTCTAGACCCAGCTCAAATGTCACATTTCCTTGGAACCTTCCTTACCCTGCTAATCAGAATTAGTCCCTCCATTCTCAGTGATGTATCACCCTGTGATCTTTCCTCAGCTGCAGCACTGATGACATTTCATTGCAGTTTCTTGAGAATTATGCTTGGTGGACCATCTGCTTCTGAAGAGGAGAGTCCACTAGTAGCCATCTCAGAGTCTCGTTTAATTAATTTTATCAAATTCTACCTCTCCAAAGACAAATTGTTGACAGACTCCCTATAACCAGGTGCCAATATCCCCTAAGAGGTGAAGGCAAGCTGCGACAAATAACCTGTTCACAAGGGTGCTGTCTTAGACCATGTTCTCCAGAAGCATACTCTGAAACAAGAATTCTAGTTCCACTAGTTTAGTTGGAAAGTAGCCCCAGGATTCAGAATAGGAAAGCGGGGATGTGAGACCAGAAAGGGAAGGCAGCCATGGCAGGGCGATTGATGAGTGTGTTACTACCGTGGACGTTTAGGGCTCAATACCACTGGAGACCCCTATAAGAGTATGTAAACCATCCTTCAGATATACCCAACCTGAGGCACAGGGAAGACAGGGTGTTTATCCACCAACTCCTGAACGGGTTTGGTTGAGAACTGTTCCTGGGAGCACTGACACCCCAGTTATGGCTGCCTCTGTACATGGGCCATGCACACCCCTGTAGCCAGAGAAAACACTCAGGGAGAAGATTGCAAGGGCATCAAGTGGGAGGCACGTCATAAAGGACGGGTACTGAATGGACTCAGCAAGGCACCCAGTTCAGCCCAAACCTTCCATCTTGGGCCACCTCTGACCATGAGGAAGCTCCTTTCTGTTACTGAAGTGAACCCTCTAGCCTGGGGCCATACAGAAAAATATAATCTCCCTCTCCCATGACGACTGTAGTCATGTCTGAAGACAATTACTGTATTCCCCATCATCCCACAGACTTACCTTCTGATACAACCTACCATGGTACTCACCTCTCCTTGAAAATCAGCGCTGGGATCATTTTGAAGAAATAGAAGGTTTGAGAGAGGTGATTTTAAATATATTACATCATAAATATGAATTCTGAGAGCAACTTCCAACATCCTTATTTTACCTTCCTACTCCAGTGCAAATGGAGATTTGGGATGTCTTTATGATGACATTGCGTGATAAGGTGTTTGAGCAGCTGGTTTATGGTTCATGGTCCTTTACGGCATGATTTTGAATAATGCAGTTAATCCTAAAGTGTTATTAAAACATCAGATTAGCCTCTATGACAGTACAAGGTGACTTGGTCAGTTGCAGCACAGAATCCTGAATGTAAAAAAAGATGGTTTACTGCCACAATGCAAGGGGTTTGTATCAAACTCTTCTCTTTCCTCTGGGAGCTGTCAAATTTATTTATTTACTTACTTACCTATTCCTTGCCCAATTATAAGAAAAGGTTTGCAGCAACTTACAGAAGTGTATACATGATTTCAAGCAATATAGGTGAGAAGTGGGAACAGAGGGAAAAATCAGAAGTAGCCAGAGGGTGGGTCAGTGCATGCAATGAGAGTCAAAAGGCCCTGTGCAATTGAGGAGCCTCACAGATTTGGATCCAGACATCTTGAGGTCAGAAGAAAGAGAGAATCATAGCCATTTAAGAATTCCACAGGCATCCCTAAGAAAAAATCCAACCAAGGAATCAGGAGAAGGTCAACACAGTGGCCCAAGATTGGCAATTTGGGGTCTTCCAAGTCAGGGCACTATTTTTTAAAGCAAACTATGTTCTTATTTTCTGAATGTATGGTGTCTATACAGAGTTTTAAAGCATGGAAAATAAAATGACATGTTGCTTAGGGGTGTGTGTGTGTGTGTGTGTGTGTGTGTGTATACAGTATAAAGACATATGCTGGAGTAATAATCAGGGAGGTTCTCATGGAGCCTTCAACTGTGTCAATAATATTTTTTTAGAAATACTGGATTATGGATACATGGAATTTTGTTATGCTGTTCTTGCACTTTTCTGTGCAAATTTTCTGGGTCGGAAATATTTCATAGTGTGAATTTTATTCTGACTGTTAGAGAGGCAAGAATGGAGGCAGTGAGACCACTAAGGAGTCTATTAGTGCTGTCCAGGATGAAGGTAAATTGGACTTAAATCAAAGTAGTGAAATTATAAAGGAAGTAGACAGATTTGAAATACGGATTTGAGGTAAAGCCAACAAGACCTGCCAATGGATTGCATGTGAAGTATGAGGAAAAGAGAACTTCAACTACCAGGTTTTTGGCACCACAAACTACACAGATGGTGGTGACATGCAGGGCTACGGGATGACTGAGCAGGGACAGTTGGGGCTAGGATGGGAGGGTGCAGTAACCAGTCATTCTCTTGGGACACCTGAAGTCTGAGATGTCTAATGGATAAGGAAATGAAGATGTTGAGTTGATAATTGCATATAAGAGTCTAAAACTCAGAGTGAAGATCTGATCTGCTGATTGAAATCAAAGAGGCAATGAGACATCCATTTCATTTATATACGTGAGACTAAAGGAAACCACCAACAGAATCTGGATAGAGAAGAGGGCTGAGGAAAGAGCCTTGGGCATTCCAGTGTTTAGAGATCTGGAGCAGAAGCAGCAGCCAGCAAGGGAGGCTAAGAAATTGTGGGTAATGGGGTAGGAGAAAAACAAGAAGAATGTGTTATCTCAGGATTGGATGAGTTTCAAAGTAGAGTTTCAAAGGAGGGAGGGATCAGTTGAATCAAACGCCAGTGAGGGGTCAAATGAGGACAGAAAATTGACCTTCAGCTTTGGCAAAATGTAGGTCAAAGACAATCTTAGTAAAAGCCCCCGTGGTGTGAATCGATGAGTATGTGGCTGGAGTGACTGAGGTAGAAATGATAGGCAAGGAACTTGAAAGGTTTGTTTGTATTCGGAAATTTCCATGAGTTTTGCTGGGACTGGAAACAAGAAATGAGGGGTGGAGGCAGGTACTGGAAGGTGATGCTAGGTCAAGAGTGTTTTATTTAAGGTAGAAGATGAAAGTATGTACATATGAGAATAACCTAGTTGAAATGGGGAAAGTGTTAATGGAGGAAAGAAAGGGGATATTTTCAGTAGGGGAATCCTTGAGCAGAGAGGGGATAGGACCCACAGTAAAATGCAGGGCTTAAAAAGGAGATAACACAAGTCTTTCATGGTAACAACGGGGTACAAATGCAGGCAGAGGGGCAGACTGTTATGGTCTGAATGGGTCCCCCAAAAGTCATGTGGAAACTTAATCCTCAATGCAACAGTATTGGGAGGTGTGACCTGGGGAGGTGATTGAGTCATGAGGACCCCTCCCTCACGAATGAGATTAGATGCCCTTATATAAGGGCTCGATGGAGGGAATTTCACCACTTTTGCCCTTCTGCCTTCTGCCATGTGGGGACCCAGGGTTCCTTCCCTCCAAGGAATGCAGCGTCCAAGGTGCCATTTTGGAAGCAGAAACTGGACAGACCCTCACCAAACACCGAACCTGCCAGCACCTTGACCTTGGACTTCTTAGGCTTCCGAACTGTGAGAAATGAATTTCTGTTCTTTAAAAATAATCCAGTGTCAAGTATTCTGTTATAGCAGCACAGACTAAAACAGAGACCAAAAGGTAGAAAGATAAGATCATTCTCATCTAATTAAATTGTTTTTCCCTATGAAGTTGGAATTGAGGTCATAGTTGAGACTGAGAGGTGCTATTAGAGGCTTGAAGGAAGAAGAGAAGAAGTAAAACAGCTGTTTGGGAGAGTAGAAGGATAGAAAAGTAAATTTATTAGGGAAGAGTAGCTAGTAGGAGTTTCTGGAAGGGTTGAGTGCCCATTTGAGATCTAAGGTCATAAATTTGAAGTGAGGTAACATAATTTTCTCCAGTAATATTCAGCTTCCTGGGTATAAACATGGAGTGAGTAGAAAATTGGGTGTAACTAAAGTTGTTTTCCCAGGAGTAATAATGGGAGAGAGAAGAGCAAAGAATGTTTACAAGGGGGCGATTATACTGTGCTGCCTCCACAACCTGAAGGGGGTAAGGAGGAAATTAGACAGTGAAAGATGATGATAAAGGTAAAGTCAAAGATATGCAAGTTTCAGTAAAGTCAGATATTTTCTGCCATGAAACAATCAAACTAGGGAGCTGGAAGGAAAGGCAATGACAGTTAGATAGTGGAATATTTAAAATGGAAAATTAGTTCATGATTCACTTCTTATGAATGATAAAGTCTAAACTAGCAAATGACCATGTGAGTGGAGTCTGAGGTGCAGTGAAGAAAGAATGGTGACAAAGAAATCAACAAAATTCTTAACTATCTAAAAAGGCATACTAATAAAAAGAATAAAAATTAAAGTTGAAGGTAAAATGTCAAATGATCTGCACATGAGAGGTGATATTAGAGAGGGGTGGGGAGGAAGATGACAGAGAGACTAAGAAAATAAAAATATGCTACTGGTATTTTATTATTTGAAGAGAGGATCTAAACTCTGATTTTAGACATTGATAAAAAGATGTTTAGATGCATTTATTTAAAAATTAAGGGTAACTACTAGAAGAAAAGAAATAGTATATAAATTCTCAAATGATTAAGAAAGAAAAGAATCAAAGGAAGTGCAATTAACTTGCTAAAAGGCAGAATGGGGAAAAGAGAACATGAAAACATGGTAAATAGAAAACTAAAATTAGATGTCAGGAATAAGTTTGTATTGTATAAGGATTTGCAATAAATGTAAATGGTGGAGAGGGGAGAAGGGAGGACTTGTGAAATGGCTGAGGGAGGAACCTGGAAAATTCTTTCATCAAAAAGAAACAATAAAACTGTACAAAGTTCTAATAAACAACCATTTAAAGATTCTGGAGATTGACCAAAGCATATAAAATTTTCCCATAAATAAGAGTACAGGACTGGACAGCTTCACCAGTTAATTCTACCAAAACGTTTAAAGAAGAATTAACATCAATCCTTCATCGATTCTATAGATTCAGTCAAAATCTCAGCTGGCTAATTTTTTTTCTCTTTTTTTTTTTTTAACAGAAATTGTCAAGCTGATCCTAAAATTTTTAGTGAAATTTAAATGACTCAGAATAACGAAAATGATCTTGAAAAAGAACAAATTTAGAGGGCTTACAAGTTCTAATTTCAAAACTTACTATAAAGCTAGAAGTAACCAAGACAGTATGGTACAATCATGAAGACAGATACATACGCAGAACTGAGCATCCAAAAATAAACCCTTACATTTATGGTCAATTGATATTTGAGAATCATGTCAAGGCAAGTCAATGGGTAAGGAATAATTATTTTAACATATGGCACTGGGACAACTGGATATCCACATGCAGAAAGATGATTTTAGACCACTGTCCCATACTATGAACAAAATTTAACATGAAATGTAAAAACTGAAACCACAACACTTTTAGAAGAAGGCGTAAGAGAAAATCTTTATGATTTGGGGTTAGGTAGAGATTTCTTAGATATGAAACTAAAAGAACTACCCATAAAAGAAAAAAACTGATAAATTCGACTTCATATATATGAAAAATGTTTGCACTTCAAAGACACCATTAAGAAAATGAAAGGACAAGCCACAGATTGGAAAAAAATATTTGCAAATCATATATCTGACAAAATACTTTTATCCAGAATATATAAAGAACATTTACCACTCAATAGTAAAAGGCAGACAACTCAATTTTTACTTTTTTCAACTATGTTTTCTATTTTTCAGAGTATAAGTTTTGCATTTTTTTTGTTAAATTTATTCCTAAGTTTTTTATTCCTTTTATAAATAGAATTTTTAAAATTTTATTTTTGGATTGTTAATTACAGTGTAAAGTTAACTATAATATAATTGCAATTTTATATAAAAATAAAATTGATTTTTTGTATATTGACCTTGTATCCTGCAACCTTGCTCAAATTGTTTATTAATTCTAATAGTTTTTCAGTGGATATCTTAGGACTTTATATACAAGATCATGTCATCTGCAATTAGAAGATCATTTTGCTTCTTTTTTCCAGTCTGAATGCTTTTTTTTTTTTTTTTCCTGTCATTTTCTTCCCTAATTGCCCTGGTTATCAAGGAGGCGAGATGTTGAATAGAAGTGACCAGAGCAGATATCCTTGTCTTGGTCTTACGGGAAAAGCTTTCAGTTTTTCACTATTAAGCATTGTTAGTTGTGGGTTTTCACAGAATCCATTTATCAGGTTGAAAAATTTCCCTTCTAGTCCTACTTTGGTGTGTGTTTTGTCTGGGGAAGAGGGGATGTGGTGCTATTATTGTTTTTTATCATGAAAGGGTGGTAAATTTTGTCCACGCCTTTTCTGCACTTATTGAGATGATCGTGTGTTTTTTGTCCTGCATTCTGTTGATACGGTGCATTACATTAATAGATTTTCGGATGTTAAACCAATCTTGCATTCCCAGGATCAATCCCAGTTAGTCATGGTGTATAATTCTTTTTATAGATTGCTGGATTCAGTTTGCCAGCATTTCAATTGAGGATTTTTATGTCTATATTCATAAAAATACTGATCTGTAGTTTTCTTGTGATGTCTTTGTGTGGTTTTAGTACCAGTGTAACATTGGTCTCATAGGAGGAGTTGGAAAGTGTTCAACCCAATTTTAAAATGTGCAAAAATTTATTATTGCCATTTTGCGGGTATGAAGTAGCATTTCATTGTGATTTTAATTTGCTTTTTCTTAATAAGAAACATCTTTAGTAAAAGATGTTTAATATCCATATGCTTATTGGTCATTGACATATCTTCTTTGGTGAAATATAAATTCAAATATTTTGCCCATTTTAAGTGAGTTATTAAAAAGATTAACATACCAAGTGTTGACAAGGATGTGGAGGTGTATAAAATGGTGCAACCACTTTGGGAAAAATTTTGACAATTTCTTAAAAGGTTAAATATAATCACACCATACAACCCAGCAATGCTACTCCATGAAAGCAATGAAAACATATGTCCACATGAGTATTCATAGGCAAATACTCATAGCAGCATTTTCTTTTTTTTTTTAACATTCATAGTCATCTTTAATGGATAGAAACAAAGATGCCTTATTAACAGTTAAATTTAAAGTGTTCACTAGTCTTTTCCTTTATTTCAGGATATTACAGAGGAATAAATGTTTAGGTTGCATATATTGCCTTTGCCCCACCCGAGTCAGAGCTACATGCATGTCAAAAAGTGGGAACAATGAAACTGTTCAGGTGATAACATATATATCCATTCACAGGAATACTGCTCCGTAATTTAAAAGGAATGAACTACTGACACATGCTACAGCGTGGATGAACCTCAAAAACATTATGCTAAGTAAAAGAAGCCAAATGCAAAAGACCACATATTATAAGATTTCTTTTTGTAAAATGTCCAGAAAAGGCAAGTCTATAGAGACAGAAAGTAGGTTAGTAGTTGCCTAGGACTGGGAGTGGGAATGGAAAGTGACTGCAAATGGATGTAAGATATTTTTGGAATGATGAAAATGTTCTAAAATTGGAACGAAGTGATAATTGCGCAGCTCTGTACATTTATTAATTAAATGATCAATTGAAAATCATTTAATTATATACTTAAAGTGGGTGAATTTTAAAACTATTTAAGACTTTTAAAAATATAAATGTTTTAAATTCATTACTTAAATAAAGGGGGTTCTGAGAATGGGTTTTAAACATCCAACTATACATTATTTAAGATTGCACACATAATATAATACTAATAATTTCCAATATTTATTAAGCACTTACTCTATGTTTAATCCCCACAAGTTCATGGAAAACACATTATTCTCCTTTTATAGATGAGAAACCGAAGCACAAAGAGGTCAGGTAACTTGCTTGCGGCTTCCCAGGCAGGTAGAGACAAAGGTGAGCTTTGAATTCTACCCCTACACTATACTGCATCTCTTACCTAGGAATGTCTAAAATAAAGGAATAGAGAAGATAATCCAAGCAAATTGTAAACAAAATAAAATTTGTTTACACATATTTTATTACTTACACGTACTACACAAATAGAAGTCAAGGCAAAAGACATTAAAAGAGAAATATTTCATATTGACAAAGGCCAAACTGCCAAAAAGATACAAAATTCTAAGGGGAAAAAATCTGCAAATTCATCATCAGGGAAAATATTTGTTTATCTCCCATAAGTTAAGCAAAACCTTTAAGACACAGAGAATTTTAATTCTGTAATAATAAATTTGATGAGAAAGAGAAAAAGCATGAGCATTCTTTCCAAGCCCACATGAAATTTCCATAAAAGTTGACCATGCATCGCATACACACACACATATAAAATCTCAAAAAAATTTTTTTCCTATAGCAGAGATCATATAGGCCATATTCTTTGACCATAATGCCATCAAATTAGAAATCAACATGTAAAAGATAGCCAAAAAACTATCTGCTTAGGAATATCAAAACAGTCTTAAATATAATTTTCGGATAAAAGAAAAAGTAAAATAGAAATTACTACTATTTAAAAGTGAACAAACATGAGAATACCACACATCAAAACCAGTTCTCCAAGGGAAAGTTACAGCTCTAAATGCATAGATTAGAAAACTAAAAATCTTAAAAATAAATGAACTGAGCCCAATACCCAGGAAAGTACATAAAAAGCTCTACAGAATACTTCCAAAGAAGTAGGGAAATTCGACAACAATAAAAGCAGAAATTAATAGGCTAGAAAATGAAAGAAAGAAAAATCAATAAACTTGTTCTTTTAAAAGACCAACAAACAGATAAACCTCTGGCAAGTGCATCTGGTAAATAAAAAACGTAGAAAACACAAACGATATTAATGACAGAAAAGGAACATAAAGCCAAGTAAGGGGATATTTTTATAAATTAAAAGACACTACATATATACAACATAATTACCAGCAAATCTGAAAATCTCTATGTAATGAATGATTTCCTGGGGAAAAAATAAATTTTAAAAATTAATTAAAGAAGAGACAAAACCTGAATAAAATATCAACTGATTAAAAAAAAAAGGGTAAAGAACTTCCCTAAAGGAGGCACCAAGTGGAGACGGTTTAAAAGGAAATTATGCCAAACCTTAGAAATACATACGCCCTGCATTCTAGCAATTACTTTTCTAAGAATCTATCCCACAGAAATGCACAGTTATGCACAAAAATGTTTCTTGCTTTGAGATTTAGAATAGCCAAAGAAGTAGAAGCAATCTACTTTTCTCATTAAAAATGGAGAAGTTACTAGAGCGTGGATATCCATATGATAAAATGCTACACAGCCTTTAAAAAGAGTTTACCCTCTGTGTACTGACACAAAAAGATCTTAAAAACATACCACTTGGTGAAAGAAATCGAATTTAAAACATATGATGATTTTATAATGTAGCAAAAGAAAAGTAAATCTGTGTCCATTTTTATGTGAATGTCAACAGATAGAATGAAGTTGGGGGATGTTCACTCCCTTCTAACACTGGCTGCTCCTGCAAGGGTGGGTGAGGGTGCCATAGCATGAAGAGGGAATGTCACCATCCTCTGAGTAATTCACATGGAGAATGCAGTCATCCCTCAGTATGGGGGAGCGGAGGAATTGTCCCAGGACCCCCACAGGTACCAAAGTCTGCAGATGCTCAAATCCCTTATATAAAAGGGCATTGTGTGTGCACATAACCTATGCACATCCTCCTGTATACTTGAAATCATATCTAGGTTACCTATAATACCTAGTATAATGTAAATGCTACGTAAGTAGTTGTTATACTATATTTTTAGTTTGTATTAGTTTTTAGTGTTGTATTGCTATCTTTTGTTGGCTTCCTTTTTTTAAATATTTTTGATCTGAGGTTGGTTGAATCTGTGGATTCAGAACCCGTGGATTTGGAGAGCCAACTGTACATCCAGGTGTTGCTTGCATAAGTAACTATAAAAACAGAATGAAGCATTCGAGTGGAGGATAGAGATTTCCCACAAGACAATCTTTAAGACCCGTTCCAGATCTAAAATCCTATGACTCACCCCTGACATGGAGCCTTCCAGACCAGACCATTACAAGGCAAACAGCTGTTTATGTTTAACATTCTATTCCCTGGCTGGGCCAGAGCACATTACTACTTTCCACGTTCTGCCCTGCAGAGCTGGAAGGCATTGGCACCTCGGACTAGGCTTATTCCAAAGACACTTTTCTTCTCTCTGTCATTGTTCCCACTTGGCCCCTTAAACTCCACAAGTTAAGCGTTCCTGTGGTAAGATGCTGAGGCTGTCTCATAAAATGTTAAGTTCCTTTCTGACAGAAACACAAAAAAGCTTGTTTGTTGTTTGGCCTAGAATAGGACTAAAGGAGCTGCCGGACCTGCCCCCAAGGGAAAGGCGGTGGGTCTGTGGCTTTGCAGGCCAACGGCTGCCTGTCTGCTTGACTCAGCCCAGATTCCATCCGTGTAACAACAGCCCGCTTCTCCCGTCCTTCCCTGGTTCTCTCTCTGCTTGGGTGACCTGTGAGCCAGGGACCTTGCTCATTCCCTGTTGCTTTGTGCTTTTATCTACCACTTCCATTTCCTTGTCTGCTGAGCTGCAGCATGAAAATCAGCAGCACAGACACTAGTAGCTCATTTTTGCTTCAAAGCAGCCTATTCCAAAATTTAGTGGCTTAAAACAACCACCATTTCTTTAGCTCGTCGTTCCTTCAGGCTAGGCTCAGCTGGGTGATGACTCTGGTGTCAGCTGGGCTCCTTCCTGAACCTGCAGACAAAGAAAGTCATTCAGGTGGCTCTTTGGGGGATGGGCTTGCTATCAGCTGGGTGACAGGGTGGCTGGGACACGTGTCTTTCATTCTCCAGCAGGCCAGCCCGGGCAAGTTCACATGGTGGTGGCACCTGCACAAGAGGGTTAATAGGCCATTTCCAGGCACTAAATACTCAAGTTAAGACAAAGAAGAAACCCCACCCTATAATTTACCTTCCTGCTAAATGTCTCAAGACAAGCTTTAGTTCTCAGAGATTGTTCCACGTCCCATGGATTGCAGTGTTTCAGCTCATCAAAGACCATCTAGTTCAACCCCTCTGTACCCGGACTCCAATCTGGATTATGGCCTTTTAGGAGACTAGGAGGAACAGCTTGGAGGAATCAAAAAATAATTTTTATTCAAGCTCAGGTAATGGCAGCCCTCTCTAGTTATTCATGTGTGCTGTGATCAGGAGTCTACTCCCTGGGAGATTTCAGGATCAGGGGTTCTTTGAAGGAGATGGAAGAAATAGAGTAAAAAACCTGAATTTTTCAAATAAAGAGGCTGCCCACGAAGGCCGGATATTAATATTAAAGGCCACCTTCTGGGCTGGTGGCCCTAACGTCTTGACTAAATGCAAAGACCTGCAGGTTTTAAGGTACCTGGTGGGCAAATACAAATCTGCCCATTGGCTGTATCGTGCCAGCCCGTTTTCCTCCCCAAACACTGTCTGCCTGATTTCCCACAGTTCCTGAGCCCCTCCATAGAAAGTAGGGAGGGAAAAGAGGTACCAAGAATGTCCTTTGCTGGTATCACTAATTTTAAACCCAAAATGTTACCCAGAATTGGGTCATGGAATTATATGATCTGTCTCTGACCCTAAGAATTGATCATTCATTTAAATAGTGTACGTGGAACAAAATATAATAAAAATTTTTCTTAAATTACAGCCTATCTATGCTAATCCCTGCACTGGCACTGGCATAATGAAAGTATAAAGGCAAAATCTATGTCCTCTGGCTGCTCATGGTCTAATAGGGCTACAAAGAGAAATTCTAGTATTGGTAATGCAGTGAGGTAACTGCTATGATGAAAAGAGTGAAGGAGTTGGACAGTCTTCAGGCAGGAGAGAGAACAGAGATAAAGATTCAGAGGTGAGGGAGAGTGTGGCTGGTTCCCCGGGGGGCGTGTGGGCCAGTGTTTCTAGTGCAAAATGTAAGGTGGGGAGGTGGGCACAGACCGGGGGTGCGGCAGGAAACGAGGCTGGAAAAGACATCAGTGCTCAGGTCAAGAAGGGTCTTCACAGTCATGCTAAGCATTTAAGACTTTTTCCCAAGGGAAATAGGGAGCCATGGAGGAATTAAAGCACAATAAATATCATTGTATTTTTATTTTAACAATACTATTATATTTATTGGATGAACAGAAAGGCATTCAAGAGACCACTGCAATTGACCAGCCAAAACATAGCGGCTTTCTGAGCTAGGACAATTCCAATGAAGATAGAGGGGGAAAAACCAGACATCAGAGAAGGCTAGCACAAGGAATAAATGCGATTTGGTGGCTGGTTATATGTAAGGTGGAAGAGAAAAGAAAGAATCAAAAATTGTGATGACATTTTTACTTGGGCCACTGGGCAGATGCTAGTGTCACTGGCGCGGTGAGTTTGGCCCCTGTGACAGAGTTATCTGGGTGGATGCAGAGGCTGTGGCCTTATGGTTATGGGGCATGGGGAGAAACAGCCTGGGATGCCAGCAGGATTTTCGGTGAAGCTGAAGCAGAGAATGCTTGGAGAGAGGGAAGGGAGCAGAGGAAAAATAAATAAATAAATAAAGCTAAGAACTGAGCCCCGGGAACACAGACACTAAACAGGGCCAGAGGAAATGCGAGCTGGAAAGGAAAGTGAGCCACAGGGAGGGAGTGGCCATCAGTGTCCTCTGATGCTACAGAACTGGGAAGATAAGCCTGAAAGCAGTCACCATATTACTGCATGGAGGTCACTGGTGACGTCAGTGGGAGCTTTCATAGGCAGACAGGGCTGGGTTCCAGGGAGCTGGGAGTGAGAGAGGTCAGAACAGGGCGACGGCTGATAGAGACAACACTTTAGAAACGTGGTGTAAATATAATGAAAGACATATGGCATTAGGGGGAGGGGCATACGGAGTCTCGGAAGGACTTTGCTTTAAATTAAGGAGACTTAATTATGTTTAAATGTCATTGGGAAAGTGGGGATAATAATACTACCCTCACAGGATTTTTATAAGGCTCAAACTGGAGCATGTATATAAGGTATTTAGCAAACACCTACTGTTTTAGGAAACACAGTAAGTGACTAATAAATAGTGGCCATAATAATAATGGTATAGTTAATAATGACAATAATAATAGTTGAATGCAAAACAGATAAGGAACAGTTGAAAGCACAAGGGTGCAGGAAGGGAAGGGATCCAGAATGCAGGTGAATGGACTCATTGTGTAAAGAAGAGATTCATTCATTCAGCAACATGGGTCAAACACTTGCTATGTGCCAGGCACTCTGCCAGGTACTGGGGATAAAAGAGAACAAGGAAAACACTGCTTCCACCCTCAAGGAGCTCACAGCCTAGAAAGAGAGATGTACAGTGAATCAACTATTACAGTATGGTGGGACGGTGTTAAAATCAGGGTACTCTTGTATTTTCCTGGATTGAACTTGAGCCCGTTATCCGAAGCGAGGTATCACAAGATCAGAAGAATGGGCTCCATTTGTACTCACCATCAAATTGGCACTAACTGATTAACACTATAGTGCTCACATGGTAGTAATATTCTCCAGGTATTAGGGGGATGGCGGGGCAAACTCACAACTAAAGGACGCAGTGAGCATTGTAGAGGGGAAGAGCATGCCTCTAACCCTTGCGTGGGTGAGGCAAAGACATAAAACGTAACCAAAATGTTTGTACCCTCATAATACCCTGAAATAAAAATAAAAAAATAAAATCAGGGTGTGTAAAACCCGGGAAGGGACCCTAGTGTAGTTTTGGCCGGCAGGGGTGAAGGGGGCCAGGGAAGACTTCCTGGAAGAAGTGATATCTAGCCTTAGACCTGATTTCCTAGACAGGAGACAGGCAGTAAAAAGAAAAGAGGGGGAGACAAGGGGCAATGGGTTTGGAGTAAATAGGACGGGGAGTGGGGGAATTCATGCTGGGGACCTCCTTTCTTCCGCAGTGCGGTGAGTTTATCCCAGACCTGAGAATGGGCTTGAAACGGCTGCAGTGGACAAACAGAAGGAACTGGGCACATGGTATACACGCTGAGCGGTATTGAGGGCATGGGTGGGACTGCTGTGATTGCCCCTAGAAGACTAGATAAGAGGGAGAGGGTGGGCAAGGTTTGCAGAGTGGTGCTGCAGGCCCAGGGGCAGGGAGTTGAGGGTTCTGGCCAAAGAGAGGATGATGCGATGCCTTCCTAGACAAGAGGAAAGTAAAACCAAGAGGTGGCTGGCTGATCGAGCCCCTAAATAGAGAAGAAGCCCGGAAGTAAAAGCACAATGCAAAGAGCCGACGTGGGGGCGATCAGGGATGGGCAAGAGGCTGAGCTCAGAGAGGCAGACAGAGCCAACAGCAGCTGTGAGACAACTGAGTCCAGCAGGTGCCACAGGATGGAAGAGTGGAGGGGAAGGCCACGGAGACTGAGCAGATCAAGATGCTGTCGGGTGTCAGAACAATCTCCCAGGAGAGCCTAGGCTGCCTCTGGAGTGAGATGGAGGAGCGGGGAGCGAGCCAGGCTCTACAACCTTTGTTTGACAAATGTGCAGGTGGGCCCAGGGACGGGGTAGGAGAGCTACGGGGCTAGAAGCTCAGGCACGGCCTGTCTAATGCAAGGGCAGCCCACTCTGGATTTATTACTGTTCGCTCCCACAGTTCCCATAAGTACTTATGAGATCTTGTGCCCTGACTTTTTCACTTAAAAAATACAGTCTATGACTATGAGGAGTGACCTATTTTCTTCCATGTCCAAATTAGATTCTCATGTTCACCCTGGGGCTGTTCCTTTGTTGCCAAGTGGGCAAGGCCAGCGAGTACAAATTTACCACTTGATTGAGGCACCATGATTTGCTTTTAAATACTATTGTTCAGTGACTTCAAACCCTTCAGACCCAGACGTTGCCCTCCAACATCATCAACTAGACAATAGGCAAGTAGAAACTGGTGTATGAAATGAAGCAGCGGGGGATCTGTGGGAACACTTGGTAAGGGCCCTAACCCAGTCTTGTGGGGTCAAGAGAGCCTTTTGGTGCCCCAGGGTATTGTCTGCCTCCCTCATCCCCCCTCACTGCCTGGCCCCGTCACAAGTACACCCGAGACCTTAGCCACTTAAAAGCGAGGCAGACATGGAACCTTAAGGGAAAAGCCATTTTTGTTGTGCTCTTTGGTGTAGTAGATACGGGGTAAGTGCACTGACCTTCATTTGGATTCATAAAGGTAACTATTAATCAAAAGCTTGGGCCGGGCACGGTGGCTCACGCCCGTAATCCTAGCATTCTATGAGGCGGAGGTGGGAGGATTGCTTGAAGCCAGGAGTTCGAGACCAGCCTGAGCAAGAGCAAGACCCTGTCTCTACAAAAAATAAAAAATTAGCCAGGTGTGGTGGTGTGCACCCATAGTCCCAGCTACTCAGGAGGCCGAGGCAGGAGGATTGCTTAAGCCCAGGAGTTTAAGGTTGCAGTGAGCTGTGATGGTGCCACTGCACTCTAGCCTGGGTGACAGAGCGAGACTGTGCTTCAAAAAAAAAAAAGAAGAAGAAGAAGGAATCTTAATCTTCCTAGTAAAAATCAAAAGCTTGAAAGGCTCATCCTCAAACTTCTGATGAGCATTAGCTCTTGAGTGGGGGGCATGGCCATGGGAAAGGAGAGGGGGCTGTGAGTGCTCCACACTGGCAGACGCCCTGCAGAAGCAGCCCCCGACTCCAAAGATGCCCCAGGCACCAGCTCTCTTTGACTTGGGTTTGCCTGGCTCCTCGGTCTCCTCTCCTGGTGTTTCCAAGGCAACAAAGTCCCTGATAAGTCAAACATTGGCCGGTGAGTTGTGCTTCCCGGAAAAAAACCAACACAGAAAAGAGAGAAATGGCTGCAGCCCTAACCAGACAGTTTCCTAGATCCCAAAGGGGCACTGGTGGGTGGGCCCCTCTGTACCTGCAAATGCTGACTGAAGAACAGCCAAAGAAAGGAGGAAAAAAGAAGAGAAAGTGAGGAGCCTGGGAGAGACATACGGGATTGAGGGGAACCCAAGACAGGATTTGGATGCAGGTAATTTATTAAGGACACACTCACAGGAGAGATTAGTGCAGGAGAGAAGGAAGCGGAACAGAGAAGGGGCGAAAATGAAGCAAGACTGTGATCTTAGGCAAAGACCCTCAGAAGGCAGCTTCAGCCTGCTCCCTCGGGGCCGCTCTGCAGTATAAGGTATTCCTGACAGTTGCACGGGGAAGGGAGGCTCAGCAAAGGGAGCTGGGCCCTCGTAATCCTTCCCCAGCCAGGCATGGGCCATTAGTCATCCCTGGGGATGTAAACTCCCCGGCACTCGAGGCTCCTCACAAGCAGATGGGCTCCAGGAGCGGGAGGGCAGTCCTCTGCTATCAGAAGCAGCAATTCCCCAAAGCCAGGGAGAGACACACAGATGTGATAAAGAGATCCGAGTGTGTCCAGACAGAGCACAATGTCCACTCCAGTTACTAAAGTTTGCCTGTGAAAAGGGAAGGAACAATCAGCAGAAATACTCTGGAGTTGAGCACCAATTTCCTCTGTAGAATCTCGGAGTCTGAGGAATATCCAGGGGGCCACTCCAATTGGAGGGAGGCCGAAGAGGGGCTGAGGACGCCAGGCTCTCCAAGCAGAGCAGCTCCTCCTTCCTGTCTTTCACATACTAACCTTCCATATGCAGCGTCATGTGAAGAAAGGCTTCCCCTGCTAAAAAGAAGTTTGAAACCCATCCTACAACAGCTCTTTGTCTCCTCCATGTGTAGGGCAGGCAGTCAGTCAACATGGCGATTACAGGTGGTGGTCCAGGGAGAAATCGTCACCCTGCTATAGGACAGCACCAGTCCTAGCCCTGATGGGCACCCTCCCTCCTGCCCCCAAGCCCCAGGAAACCCACCAACAGACCCTGAGCCCTCAGTGGAATTCTGTGAACGGTTCCAAAAATAAGTATGCACAAAACATGCTTCATTTTTCAGTGTGTGACAATGAGATGGTGCCCAGACATAGACAAGGGACAGAGCCAGAAAGAAGGGAGCTCAGGCAACTTGTAAATAAAACCCTTGGAAATGAAAAATGCTACCCCTCAGATACAGAGAGGAGGACTGAAGGGAGATTTGTGGGCCCAGGGAAGACTTGCTCTCCATCTGGTTAAACAGGTTGCTGAAAAATAGCTTTAATTTCACTCCAGGAAGAAAGAGTTACCAGAGGGAAGATGTCGCTGGATTCCTAACTTTACAATTATTTAACGATTATTATGTGCCAGGCAGCCCACCTGATCACTTGCCCTTGTGGAAAAGGGGGAAGGGAAGGGAGGACATAATTAACAGAAGTCCAGCGGGACCCCAGGAGAAATAAAGCCAGGGAGCCCAAAGAAGGAAGTGTTTAATGCAGGCCACTGAAATTCCAAAGTGTCCCATAACTGCCACTTAAATATGCCACCAACCTGTGAGTTATCCTGTGCTTCAGAGAGAAAGACTCCATCAGCTTTCAGGTGATGTAGTAAGTTATGGACAAAGTTGGCTGGCTGGCCAAGTTCACTTGAATTAGTTGTCAACATCATAAAATTGAGAAGTTTCACGTAAAAATCACAACTTCAAGGTGGGGGAGGGGTTCTATTTCTTTCTTTCTTTTTTTTAATTGACCTTAACAATGCTGGACCCAAGATCCTGAGGGTGATGGTGAGTGGTAGCTGGATAGTTCCTTGTGCCTTTACATGGGGACACTTTCACATTCCCTGCAGGGAGAACAGGACACTTATACATACACAGACACAGCAATGACGATGTTTCACTTGAGCAGACAGGAAAGCTGGGTCTGCTGTTGATAATCCAAACAGGACTTTCCAAGAACCTTTGCTTTGGCCAATTCTGTCCCCAGATGGAGTCGCCCCATCCTTTACAGCAGGCCCTGTTATCATACACCTAACTCAACTAGATACAAGTCTCATGTGATCGTAGTAAGCACAGAAACACTAAATTTTCAGTTAACCAGGAGGCATAAGTGAATAGCATTAAAGAATGGTTAGTTTTTGGGGAGACAATAGCATTAGTACCATTCTCTGAACACGGCTCTAAGTTTTTTACACACATTATCTCCTTTAATCCTCAAAATAGCCCTTTAAGGTAGGTCATTTTACCAATCCCATTTTAAAGGTGAGAAAACTAAGTTTCACAAGTTGTAGAGTCAAGATTTGAATAATTGGGGTTTTTCTGTATTTTGTAATCAGTATAGTCAACATAAACTAAGATTTGAAAAAAAGACTGAGAATCATATGTGTTTATCCAACTGTGTCACGCTCCAGGACAGAGCAAGGGGTACGTCCGGAAGGCTGGAAAGGTGTGTAGGGTGTCGAGCAGGAAGGCTGATGCCAGGAGACACTGAAAGGAGCCAAGCCCTGGGAAACAATGGGGCGACCACGTTTCCTAAACCAAAACTGAAGCCAGTGTAGTGTAGATTTAGGGGAGTCTACTCACAGAGCAAGACACTTGGGAAATGAGTATCAATACTGAAAAACTGGCTTTATGACTGGCAAGATGCCAAGGTCCAAGCCAAGTGATCAGATAATAGCAATAGCTAAAATGTATTGCGTTGGCTTTGCTATGTAAAGGCAGGGTGCTGAGCACTCCACATGTACTAACTCTACCCTGTGAAGTATGTACTATTATTATCCTCATCATACACATGGGGAAACTGAGGTGCAAAGACAGCTTAAGGAACTTGTCCAGGATCATAGTTAGTAACTAGAAGAGCTGTGAGTGAATGTCCGTAGCTGTTTGCAGAGTCTGTAATCATAAACCCTACATTTGCCATTTCAGCTGGCCGAGGGCCAGCCAGGAAACACAGGACAGGGGGTGAGATGAAGGAATCTTCTGAGGACGCAGCAGCAGGTGTCAGGAGCCAAAGCCTGGACAAACAGGGTCAGAAGCCCAACACAGGGAGGCCGACCTCAAAGGCAGAAATCCCTCATCAAACCCAGACCTGTCGGGAGTATGGGAAATGCAGACTCTCCCATCCCGCAGGAGAAACGGTCATTGTACAGGGCCCATTGAGAGGGCCATTTGTCTGGAATCTACAAATTCATAATGGACATCCTTAAGCCAGAAATTCCTCCATGCTGTGTTTACCTCCAGAGAAGCCCTTTTTAGCACCTGCTGTGGAAGGAAGACACAGGGTGCTCTTCCAGGATGGTGATTACCAGACTGTTCCTAATAGCAAAGAGGGAAACAACCTGAGTGTTCATCAGGAGGGGAATGGCTAAGTCAATTGTAATAACCCCACTCAGGAAAACACGCTTGAACAAAAAATACACATACCTCACATGAAGAGATTCCGAGATTCAAGAGGCAGCCACGGAGCTGTGCCACCCAGATCTCCCTTCAAGAAAGCACTTGCCGCTCAGCTGCAAGGAGCACAGTGAGCTGACAGTCTGTACCTGAAGAGCTTTCGGGGCTCACTGCAGCTTTTTAGTTGAGCCCATGCTCTTCCTGGGAGTCTCCTAGCCAGTGGCTGAGCATGGCTGGGGTACTAAGGCCTGGCCATTTCTGCCCAGCAAGGCACTCCTCCAAAGGGCAGTGGTAACTCTGAGCTCCCACTGGGCTAGCAAAGACTGTCAGACCTGTGCTCCCTCTGTCCACCTCGCTCCCTCCCCCTTTATCTTTCACAAGTATCACCCCAATTAACCTCTTATACTCCCAGGCTCTCAGTGTTCGCTTCCCAGAGGACCCCAACTGGCACACCCATTGATGAACGCAAGTAGCAAATTCCAGGACATGCATACACTATGTAAATAAACAAATACCTACATGAATAAATTTTTTTTAAAGGTAGAGAAAAAGAAAAAGACAGGAAAGAAGGAAGGAAGGGAGGGAAGAAATAAACTTTGCACATGCACACAAAGTATATTTTTCTATGCATTCATAGAGGTGGGTAAGTATGCATTGAAAAGTTCTAGGAAAGCCCACCCAAATGATAACAGTAGTTACTTCTTGAGGTGAGAAAAAGTTTGGGGATGATGCATGAATAGGACTTTAGAGTATCTGTATTGCTTTGATTTTCTTTTTACGGAGAGAATGCATTCAGACATTACTTACGTAACCAAAAACTTTTAAAACATACACCAGCCCTTGGGAATCCAGGTCCCTGGGTCATGACTGAGTTTACTCAAGGAGGAGCCCTAGCATCTCTGCCTGAGTCAGTGACTCCCAGAGTGGGGCCCACGGCTACCCAGAGTATTGCATCCTGCAGGGATCTGCCAATCCTGAACCTGCTCCATGCCTCTGTTGGAATAGCCAACAACCACAGTGATGTATCGAGAAGGTGTCCAGAAAGATCTATGGAGTGTTTTAAATTGCATGAAACTTTCCTGGTCTCCCTGGCTTGCACTGTGCAGAGATGCCATAACTCCCCAGTATAGCATCTCTGAGAATTGCACTTGTAAATCTTCCCCCGCGTGGCACAGAGAACATCAGAGAATGATTCTGGGCGATGCTAAATCTAATCAGCTGCATGAACAGTTCATGCAGGAGAAAGACACATTTGTTACTTATCTGCCAGAACTACCTCTTTCACCTTTAAGCTGTCAGGGTCTTCTCTCTCTCTTTCACTCTCTCTCCCCTCCCTGACTCCTCGGCGTCTTTCCTCTTTCCTCCTTCCCCCAGTGTCCTTAGCCAATACTGAAGGGGCAGGCCAGGGAGGGGAGAGCCCCAGGCTCTGAGACAGCAAGCTGAGCGCAGGCTGGATGGAAGCTTCCTCCCTGGACTACTGGACTGCGTTCTCTTCCCAGGCAGCACACTGACACTGATAGGCTGGCGGGTCAGAGGTCTGTGATCTGGATGTGGCATGAATGGCTTCTCACAGCGTGCCCAGAGGAACAACTCGAGCTGGCTGGGTTGATGCTGTTAACATTTAGGAAATTACTATTATTTTTATTTTTATACACCAGTAAAAATAGCATCTTTCATTTCTAATGACCCAGAAGTCTGAGTTATGGTGGGGGTTGCCCAGCCAAGCACAGCAGTGGGGGTGAGGGACTTCTGGGAGGAAGTTCACCTCCAGCACTGCAGGTATGGAATAAAGCCCAACTTGCAAAACAAGTTAGAGAAAGAAGTCCTGAGAGGTCCCAGAATTGTAATCTTTAGCCAACTTGAAACTCCCAATTCCTGGCTAGAGTGCCTTAAGTAAAGTATCATCTTCCAGATATTATCTACTGTGCCCCTGGGTCAACACTCACCAAATACTCATAATAGCTTTGCAAGGAGAGTACTGTCACCTCCATTCAACTGACGAAAAGGACAAATAACACCCCTAAGGTCATACAGCTGATGAGTGTCAGGGCTAGTTTTGGTACCAGGTTCTGTTGAAATCACTGCACTGTCCTTCCAGCCCTCAATGCCAAGGTCTTGTTCTCAGTGACCTGCTTCAGACCAGCCAGATCTTCATGGGCACTCATCTCAGAAAATGAACAAGTGGAGGGGACAAAGCACTCATGGGCTAGGGCCAGTCTTTGCAAACACATCCAGCATCGACTTTGGAATAGGCTGAGATGTTGACACTGAGGTTGTGACCGAATGCCTGTGAACCTTCCCGTGTGCTAAAAGGAAGATAGCAGGAGTAGTTTAGATTCCTGCTCTACCACTTCCTTTTTTTAAAATTAATTAAAGTTCATCTTTCCTTAGTTTTTACCTAATGGTCCTTTTCCTGTCCCAGGATCCCATCCGGAATACCCATTACAGTTAGTTGTTGTGTCTCCTTAGGTACATCTTGACTGTGACAGTTTCTCAGACTTTCCTTGTTTTGATTGGCCTTGGCAGTTTTGAAGAGTGCTGGTCAGGTGTTCTGTAGAATGCCCCTCAGCCCCACCACTTTCTACCCAAGAAATCCTACTGGGAGGCAGAATTTTTGCAGCTTTCACAGGCATCTTTTCACTTCACACCCAGAGAATAACTTTGAGATATTAGGGCAAAGACCTTTGAATTCATTCATTCTACCAAGAATCACTGAGCCTCTGATCTGTGCGAAGAAAATCCCAGAGGAGGAACAAAGGAGGGTGCAAGAGAAGCAGGAGATGAGGATTGGCTGTCAGCCAGTTCTCCTCCACCTTCCTCCCTCTGGTCTCAGTGACCTCACCTGCAAACGCAAACGCCCAGTTGCAACTGTGAACAAAGAGTTGCACTAGGTCAGTGTTTCTCAGAGTAAGGTGCAAAGCTATCTGCATTAAAATCTCAAAGGCGCTTGTTAAAAGTGCAAATTCTCAACCTCACTTAGATTCACTTAAGCAGATGCTCTGGTCAGGAACCTACTTGGGAAAAAAACAAGACTGCAGTTGACTCTGAGGCCCAGGCAAGTTTGTAGGCCACCATGAAAGATGGTAATGAACAGTCTACCCTGCCTTGATGGGAGGTGTACATGCCCAGGACATGTCATGCCAAAGGCAGACAGATGAAAGCAGGTGACATTGCACTGAATTTCAGAAGGAATGGTACAGACAAGGATTGCTGGGGTCTCAGAGAAAGGGGCCATGATCCATATGGCTGTGCCTGGTGTAAGGAAACAGAAAAAGCATCGCCCAGACCTGAAGCATGAATATATAAATAGAAGATATCAGAGCATGGTGAGGTTGGGTGTCAGCTTGTAGGTACAGAATGGAGACTCTGGACTCCAAGGTGACTTGTAAACTTTAACACGGATTTCCAAAAGAACAGTGGGAAACAGGGAATCTATAGGGCAGAACTGGCATGGAACAGGAAGATAGAAAGATGAGCTTGGTTTTAGACATGTTGTATTCAAGGTCTTGATGAAATATATAAGCAGACATGTCCCATAAGAAGTCAGGGGTTCAGACTGAAATTCAACTGGGGTGGGGAAGGGGGTGTTCTACACACTCATGGGCTTTTGGAAAATACCAGAGCTGGGTTAGAGGTGCCCTATCTCATCGTCCTCCAACTGAGTGGCTTTCAGCCAAGTCAATGAACATCTCTCGGCTTCAGTTCCCTCCTCTGTGAAGTGGGTGCAGCCTTGACCTTCAGGGTTATGTTGAGGGTTTAATGAGATACCACTTGTAAAGTCTTCGGAACACCCTCAGAAAAATCAATATTAATTCACATTCAGGATCAAAGTTAAAGTTGAAACCACGAGCCATACCTTGAGGGAAAGGAGGGAAAGAGTATATAGCAAAGAGAGGAGATTAAGATCTGAGCCTCGGGGGAAAGAAGAGTCAGGGGACAGCAAAAGGAACAAAAGCCAAAACAAAAGAAGATCCTTAAGATCAGAGGAAAGGCAACAGTATCACACCCTGGAAGGTAATGCTGACCTTCTGGGGAGTATCAACAGGCAAATCCCACAAACCCAGGTGCACGTCCCTGCTCTTCCACCACTGGCTGGGAACAGAGACTTGCTGAAACCATTTCCTCAACTGTAAGTCTGGGGTGACAATATCTTCTAGGTCTGGTTGTTGTGATAAACAGCTGAGATGCTATATGTAAATCTTACATCCCATAGGAGGAACCCAATGAATGTTAACCAGCATTATAATTATTACGCAGGCAAGGCCAGCACGTGTTTTGCAGAAGGACCAGCAAACAGTGTGTAATGCCACGAGGAGATTAAGAAAAATGAGGACTTGAGAAAAAACCCTGGATGTGGGATTTCAGTGAGCAGAGACAGGTAGAAGGCAGTTGGAAGGCTTGTGAAAATGAAGACAGCTGGTGTGGACTCCTGTCTTAGGGCCTCCCAAACTTTTACAAGTCATGGAACACACAGAAGAGCATCGTGTTTATACCATACACTGGGACTAACCATTGAGGCTACTCAAAACCAGAGAAGACAATCCCGGGAACTTCAACTGCCCCAAGCCCTGTCCATCTGCCTTGAGGGCTGCAAGGATCAACATCCCAGTATTCCGTAACCCATCCCAGCACCAGGGTGCCAAGGATACCAGTTGAGCAGCTGTGCCTTGTTGCCTACTGCATAAAGCCAAGAAAACAGCAACAAGATGTCTACAATGATTACTGAAACAGTTTTTCCATGAACCACTTATTTTAAGCAGGGGCAGCAAACTTCTATAAATGGCCAGCTATTTTAAGCACTGTGGGCCATATGGTCTCTGTTGCAAGTATTCAACTTGGCTGTTTAAGTATAAAAGTAGTCACAGACAATTCTTAAATGAATGGGCATGCTTGCGTTCCAATAAAACTTTGTGTACAAAAACAGTGGCCTGAATTTGTCCCACGGGCCATATTTTGCCAACCTCTGACTCTGAGCTTCAAAATCTGGTAATATGCTCCCACCAGAATTGCCAAACACACAAGAATAACTAAAATTAAAAGGACTGGCATTACTAAGTTTGGGTGAGGCTATGGAGAAACTGGAACTCTCATACATTGTTTATGGGGGTAGAAATGAGTACAGTCACTTTGGAAAACTCTGACAGCATCTACTAAAGCTAGGTATACATAGTCTATAACCCAGAAATTCCACTCTTGGCTACAAACCCAATTAAAGTAAATGCATATGTCTGCCAAAGCACATGTACAAAGATGTTTGTAGTGGCTTTATTCATAATAACCAAAAACTAGAAACAGCCCAAATGTCCAGAAACAGAGGAATGGATAAAATTTGATATAGTCAGTATGGTGGAATACTATACTGGAAAATGGAATGGAAAAGAACACACCCTGCTACATGCAACAATCTGAATTTACCTCACAGATATATGCTGAGCAGAGAAGCTGTATGATTCAGTTAATGCAAAGTTCTTGAACAGGAAAAACCAATCTATAGTGATATACATCAGAAAAGTGATTACTTTTGAAGGAAGATATTGACTGGCATTTCTTGTTCTGGGAAGGGTTTACATGGTACATACATACACACACACATGAAAAAATTCATCAAGATGTACACTTAAGTTTTGTGTACTTTGTTTTGTTACATCTCAATAAAATTTTTTAAAATAATAAATGCCCCCAAAATGCAGAGAATTCTGAATCCAACATGCCTATATTTTGGGGAGCCAATGGTACCACACTTCCCCTACCAAGCCTGTGGGATCGAGCCAGTCTTTGGGCACACCATACTTCCAGTCTTGGTAGGATTGGGAGATTTAGTAAGATTTTTCCCCCAAGTATGCTGGACCTTAATATTTCACTGGCCTAGCTTAAACGGACCCTGATATTTCCCTTCTGTCAATGAAACAGCTGCCGGGTGGTAGCCAAGTTGGAGGCAGAGGGGAAGATGGGGTTGGTAGGGGAATAAAGATGGGGGTGGGGGTGAGTAACAGCAGATGACGATGAACATGATTTGTAGGGAATGAATATTGCTCCCAGTCACCTAGTGAAGGATCCCAACCCCCACAGCCCAGGATTCCCTCTGAAGGCCATTCTGGGAAGTGACATTACCTGCCAGGATGGGAGCTATAATGGTCACAGCACAGAACACAGCCCCTAAGGCTTGGCTGCTTCACAGATATGATCCCTCAGAGGACAGGGGCTCTTAGGAAACTTTTATCATACTCACTGGGTTGTAAAATTGTCTGGAAGCATCTGCTTAGTCTTAAGTCATCACTTATCTGTAGACTAACTTCTTAATCTGTCCACAGCCACTGGCAAAAAGTGGCTTTTCCTTGGGCCTCCAACAACACACTGTCCTGGCTTCACTGGGTAATTAGGCTAGGAACAAAGTTCCAACACTGTTATCAAAAACATCTGTTCAGGTCCGACCCTCAAATCCAGTTCTCCTTCCAACCCTTAGCTCTCTTCACCTTCAAAATTACTGCCTCCTGCTCTTTTTGATACCTGTTGAGAAGTTGGTGACCAAATGAGTTTTCAGAAGGGTGTGGAGGGGGGTATGGGGGACACAGGAAAAGAAGCCACCATTCATTGACTCCTTCTAGGTTCCAGATACTATGCCAGACGGTTCTATAGATCTGTGCTGTACAGCACAGTAGCCACTAGCCACATGTAGCTATTTAAATTTCTAGTTCAAACTAATTGAAATGAAATGAAACTTAAAATTCAGTTCTTCAGCTGCTCTCACCACATTTCAAGTGCTCAGTAGTCATGTGTGGCTAATGGCTGCTGGATAGGACAGCGCAATACAGAACATTTCCATCATCACAGAAACGTCCGTGGACAGCCTGATATGTAGACCTTCTTCCCCTTAATCCTTGCAACAGTCCTCTGAGGTAGTTTATTGGTTGGAATGCATTGCACTGCCTCTAACAGAAAATCCCAGTTTGAAATGGCTTTTTAAAAAAAAAGTTATCATTTATTTTTAAACAACTAATATTTATCTACAACTAGGAGCCCAGAAGCCGGGCAGGTACAGGCACAGCACAATTGCTGAGGTTATTGAGGACCTAGGGCTTTCCTGCCTCAGTGCTTTGCCATTCTCACTTCTGCCTTCACATCAAGCCTAGTTTCTCATGTGACTTCCAGATGGCCACCAATGGCCGTTGGAACAATTTGCTTCTTTGTTCCTACCCCTAGGAGAAAGTAAAAATACGTCTCTTCCAATCTGATTGGACCAACTGGGATCACGTGTCTTCCCCAGACCAATAACAGATGTCAGGGACTTCCGTGTACTGCTTGGGACGAATCGAGATTCCTCTATGGAAGTAGGGGTGGAAAACATGAGCAACACACAGCTGTTAGAAGGGAGGAAGAAGGGATAACCAATATCACCTGCTAGTGTGCATGTTGTTACTCCTATTCCACTAACAAGGAAACCGAGGCTCAAAAGGGTCAGTAAATGAGCCCAGTCCACAGAACACACACTGCACAGAGCAGAAGATGCGTCCGGGGTCGTCCTGCTGCAGTCCGTGCCACCGCCCACGTGCCATCCTGCCACGCAGCGCTGGGTGCATTCTGTCATTCAGCAGCACACTGCCACAGTGCCACTCAAGTGGTTATCGCCTCACTCCTGATTAGTATTAACACGATGATTAGCTAATAAGGCGAAGCGGCAATGAACCTGCTCTGATCATCTTTCTGTGGAAGCAACTTCTGGTTATCTGTTGCACAGGACACATTATGCGGCTTTTCTCCTCCCAACCTTTCCTTTTATGTTAAATATATGATTTTTATCCTCACAAGGGGGATTATCTCAGAGCGGAATTGGCAAGGTTAAACACTATCTATAAAACACATTCAGCTGTGCCATGAAATGAATTACATAATATATCAGTCATCAACCTGGCTTTCAAAAACCTGCAAATGCATTTCTGTTCAGTATGGGTGAGTATTTTATATTTTACCTCCTTTCCCATGAAGGTAAAAATGACCTTGATTCTTAGGAAGTGAAGATATATTGAACGGGTTAGGATCAACACAGTTCCATTTCATTTAGTCTCCACTAAAATTGCAAGGAGTGAAAATAGAGATTGAATTTATTTTACTATATATTGCCTCATTTGAACTTTAGTAAGGCATTAGCTTCTAAAGAAAACCCTCCCCCTTCCATAATCTCTTATTGATGGCATGTTAAGGAAATTGCCTTGACTTTATTGATTCTGAGCTATGAGGTACAATGTACCCACTGGTGTGTTAAACTGAGAAAAGTGTGCTGGGCTGGCTGTCACTGCAGAGATGCAACTTGCTGACAGTGCAGCACTGTGGCCCTACCCAACACCCATGGCTGTTCTTCCCAAAGAGCAAATTAATAGAAAGCCAGGTGCATCAGAGCCTTCCCCCCACGACCTTGCTTTGAAAGAGCAAGCAATGGCAGGAGGGTGAGCGTCATGTCCTGAGGTGAGAATAGCAGGACAAGACCCCTGCCAGCCCCTCCACATCTCCAGCTTCCTGGGGGGCAGGAACCCCCTTCAGAAGTCTCCCCATGTAACTTAGAAACTGCATCCAGCCTGGTTGCTTAACTTCTTAGAGCCTCATAGTCCTCACCTGTAAAATGGTTGTAGCAGGATAAAAAAGTTGCTATTTTACTGGCAGCAGCATCCCTTTTCCATATTTGTTGAGGAAATGACAAAGTGATGAGGCACTTTGGGTAAGGAGGGCGAGACCCCCAGAGAAGGGTCTGTAAGGAGACAGTGAAAGATGGTCGCTCACGTACTCTGCATGGTGTCAGCAGTGGGCAGGGATCAGAGAGAGTCAGGTGAGCAGATAGAGGTGAGAGATGGCGATGGGAAGAGGACACGTGGGCACTGCTCTGGTGAAGACTGGACTTTTAAGGTCAGGATTAGCTAATGTCATTTTATGTTGTTTGTGATGAAAAACTATTGATATCTGCTGCTCCCAAACATGCGAGAGAGTCTGTCACTCACACAGAAAGCGGTTCAGGGCAGAATACGAGGGAGGCAGGGCCTGGGACCAGGAGGAGGGTCAGCACAGAGAGAGGGAGGAATGTGGCCCCGGGGGTCGAGGGGGGAATGGGGGTGAAAACGGGAGCTGGGAAGTGACTAGAAGCACCCCAGCCCTGGGGCATCATGGACAGTGTGGGAAGGGGACTGGGCTGGGGACGAGGTACAGCCATCTGTGCTTAGATTGCAAAGGATCTACTGACCTCAGCCAATACTGGGGCCACGTGGGAACATAACCCCATACTGTGCAGGGTTGAAGTGAGGCTGACATTTAATGACTAAATTTCATGATTCCTAGACCTCTTCCTTGCTCTCTACCTCCCATCCTTTTTGAAGAATGTGTCCTGCTAACGGCAGGCATCATTCCAGAACAACCCATAGCCAACAGAGGCAAGCCAAGCTGGAAGGAGCAGCATGGTGGCACCCCAGTGGCACTTGTCTTGCACAGAAGACCCTTAGCCATCTTTGCCCTCCCCGGCCTTACTTCGGCCTCCCACCATGTTGTCCTCATGCAGCCTCCCGGACACACTCCCCACCCCCACGGCCCCACCTGGCCCCAGGACCTACCTCCCCTCCTGGGCCTCTACACCCTCTAGTGAGCAGGCCCCAGAAAGCAGTCAGCAGCAACAGGAGCCCAGCAGAAAGTCCTGCACTGCCTGGTTCCCACCCAGTCACCCTGAGTCCCCTTGGAGCGCCAGGCCCAACTGAGGATGCCTTGGGCTCTCAAGTCCAGGCTAGTCTAGAAAAGTCAAGTGCACCTTTGCCGTATTCCCTCCCTCCCACACACATGTACTCTGCTATCCCCCCTTCTCCCAGTGTTTATCTTCATTTCCTCCCCAGAACCTAATGGTTGCTTGAAAACCAAGTGACCCAATGGACCTGATGTAGGGATATTTACTTTGTGAAAAGGGGCACTGCAAGGAGCCGAAGCAATTACTTTATGGAGGGCAGAGCATCTGCCACCTGCAGGGGGAGGTTTGGGACTATGTGTTTGGGGTTGACAATGCAGAATGACCTATACCCGCTGACCCTGCCAGCCCTTTCCAAAAGAAAAATGAGAGAGAAGGTCCCCATCAGCTGTACATTTCCTCAGAGCCCAGCCCAGGGTCTGGCACAGAGAGGATCATCAATGGGCATCAATTGCCCCAGGCAGGCCCAGGCTGAGGGGCCGTCAGCTGCCGTAAGGGGAGCTTGTCCACCCCTGGTGACCCCAAACCATAGGTAAAAGCCTTCCAAGCCTAGCATAAATGCACTGTCCCTTCCTTTCTGAACGTGGTAATGAGTTCACTTTCTCAGGAGTGAGATCGGAGGGGAGTGAAGGTTAAACAAATAAACCACTTTCTCGCTGATGTTAATTGACTCACATGTCTGTGCTCTGGGTGTTGCGCTAAGTCTGGGAACGCTCAATCTGTTGTTTTTTCTCCGTCTTAGCAAAAGGTGGAAGGAATTGAGAATGGGGTGAGAGAAGAAGGTTATGCGGGCAGCAGAAGTCCCAGTGTTCAGCAAATCCATGTTGAACCAATGCCAGCTTGAGGTGACACTGGACATTATATAGGTCACAGGCCAGTGGCTCAAATGCCTCCAGGTGGAAATGGGTGAAGCTGGCCACTGAGATAAGTAACGAGGGCTGCTGCTCCCAGGAGGGCCTGTGCCCTTTCCAAGAGCAGCAGCCTCTCCTCAGCTTCAGACAATTATTGCCAAGCAAGTGTGAGAATCCCCTGTGTCTAGATCTTCCTATATCTTCTCCCAAGAAAATCTAGAAATGTGGATTTTCATGAAAAAAAAAAAGTGCCAATTTTGAAACATCAGAAACCAATTCAAAAAATTTCAAACACTATACCGGTCAATAAAAATGCACACGAAGGCTGAATCCAGTCCCCCTTGCTTGATGTAGAAGAGTGGTTCTCAAACGTAAGTAGGCGCCACCATGTCTTCTAGAACTTAGTGACAGCGCAGAGTGCTGGGCCCCACCCCCAGCGTCTCTGATTTAGCAGTTCTAGTGTGGGGGCCAGGAAATTGTGTATCTAATGAGTTCCCCGGGAGATTGTGGGACCGCACTTTGAGATCCACCGCTGTCGGAGACCACAGGGGTCTCTGGCCTTTCTTTCTGCCCCCATGATGTGCCGCTGGCCGGAGTGGAAAGGGCCTGCTCTCTCCTTCAGGGCCTCCTGTGAATGAAGCTCTGTGTGCAACCTCCCTCGATCTAAAGCCAGCCATTGGCACATTATTTAAAACAGGAGCATGATGCTCTACCTTCCTTTTGGGCTCCTCCATTTCCTGGTTATATTTTCCTGCAAGGCCTGGACTCCAAGCATCATATTGTCTTCTTTAAGTCCCAAACCAAAAGATGCTCTGTTGGAGAATCGGGTGCCGCTTAGACCTGTGATGCTCAGTTGTACTCAGTCATGTTAATATTAGATAAAATCCAATATAAATCCTCTTGGTGTCAGGGGTTCTGCAAGGTTGCTATGATTGCCTGAAGCTTAAAACACATTTTTAACCTCTTCTGTCTTCAGAGAGTCAGTTCCAACTAGGCCAGGGGAAATTTATAAACCCTTGGGATTCTCATTAGGGCAGGAGAGCACATTTCTGGTAACTAGGGAGCACTGGAAAAAGTAGCACATGCTTATGGTTCCAACGGGACTGTGCTCAGCCAGGATTTCCATTGTGACTTGTGTCTTTTCAAACCCAGAGTTATAGAGCTGAGTAGATCTTTTCTCCCCAACACAGGCCCTGACTAGAAAGCAGTGAGCTGCCTTCTTCCAACTTCCCCAGAGAGTAGGGCAAAAATTGCTGAAGACCAAGTTTATAGGGTGGCCTGGAAAGCGAGCGATATGGGAACCTGCCTGCCTTAAAAGACCCAGAGCTAGGGCCCCAGAAGGGCAGCTCACATGCACCTCTCATGATGATGGAGCTAAGAACTTAATCCCCCAAATTCTGACATGCTCTCACTCACCCCAAATGCCTGCATGTCTTGTTCTTGAAATCACCCAGCATTTCTTCTCTGGGGTATAAGAATAGCAGATTAGCAGACGAGTCTTGAGGGAACCATTCATGTCACTGTTTGGCATCTGGGTAAAGTCAACACCCAGAGCAGGATGTCACAGGCAGGGAGCATCAGCAGCTGTAAATGAGGCAGCCACAGGCCAGGGCTCAAAGTCTGTGGGTTCTACTGGGGAAACCCCAACACGGACAGCTCCTGTAAGTGAGGAGCAAGGTCCCTGGTAGGGACCCTTATGGGTGGAATCCAGACCGGGAAACTTGCTTCAGCCCTGCACGATCCTGCTTTTGGAAGCTTGACACTGGGGCCCAGCCTTCCCAAATCTCTCCCCTCTCACCTCCCCACCCCTCTACTAACCCCCTTCAGCTTGGATCCAGGGTGCTCTCCCAGGCTAAGGTCTCTGTCCCCTTTCACACTGGGCCTGGGGCCTGCGTTCCCACCGTGTTTATCACACAGAGTCACTCCTGCTACAGCTTAAGTCCACTTCCCCCTTCTGAAATCAGGAATGCGGGACTCGTGAGAACCATAACGGGGCCTGAGCGCCCTCTGTAACATGTGTATAATGATGACTGAGGGACAAATCCGATAGTGGCCTCAATGTTCTTGGCCACTGTGAGCAGCTACACATCAGAAGAGGGTGTCTGCGGATCCTCTCTGTTCCACCCAAGTGTTCTAGTTTCCTGCAGAAATGGAGGAAAACCCCGGCGTGGTTTGCTCTGGCCAGGATGTGCCAGGGAAAGAATTGGAGGGAAGAACATTTAACCTGCATGGAAGAACCTGGGTAAAGGGGAAAAAAATTTACTTCCAAAGGAAATCAGCTCTGAGTACAGAACTCGGTGTGTGCATAGTCACAGTCCACCTCTTGGGCCTTCTTTGAGGCCACAGAGATTTATCCTCATGGATTGCCCAAGAGCAGGGCCACAGAGAAGCCCACCCCCATCTCTTACTCAGAGCCGGGCCTCGCTGCAAGGCAAACCTCAGGCACGCGCCCCGGCGCTGTGTGTGCAGTGAAGGCGAGCATGAGGACGCGCCAGCAGCCAGGCTGAGCAGAAGAGCGTGGCACACTCCTACACGCAGTCTTGGCCCAGCTGCTTATCAGCTGGGAGAACTCCGCCAGTGAATTCCCCTCCCTGAGCCCCAGTTCACCCATGACACTGAGATAATAGCACCCATCTGAAGCTACCTTTGTGAGGGCTCCAAGGGCACCTGGTGCCCAGCAGGACCCACCTGTGTGAGCCTCTATCTTAGCTGAGGTTTCCCAGAGGCAAAACCTGAGACAGGGGATGGGGATTCAGGTGCACGCATCTTATTGGGGCAGTGCCCTCAGGGAAAAGGGAACAAGAAAAATGGGATGAGGCAGAGGAATACAGCAAGCAAGGACATGGATCATGAATTGTACCACAGACTGGGCCTCTTCCAGAGGCCGAGGGCAACCATTGTGTACAGGCTGTCCCTTAGGGGGTAAGGAGGGCAGTATAGTATGGTAGGCTTCTGAGAGAGGCAGCTCCCACTCAGCTCAGGGCAATACGTCGAAGAATGAGGTAGCTGGGAGCACTTTGTAGCCAACCTTCATAGCAGCTGGGGAGAGGCGCCCCTTGGTGAGTGAGATCTGGGTAGGGTACCCCCAGCCTCCATCACACCTTCTTTGCTTCCCTTTGATACTCCCAGCAATAAACCGCCTTGCTCAGTTGGTTCAGAGGAACACCTGCCTTGCCCTGAATCTGGTGCTATCCTGAGCTGCATCATGGCAAGACACCAACGGGTATCCTACACCTGCGGCATCACAACAGCACTGTGTGTACAGGTGCCACTCTTCTGATATCACAGGAAGTAGCCAGGCAGGGGGACTGTTTTACCAGGAATAGCGGACTCACACTGACCAGCCACAGCCTTGCCTTGTCACCATTCTGATCGAGGAGCTCTTCTCAAGGCTGGGAAGGCCCAATCTGAGATCAAGGAATACAGCTTTGCTTCTCCAAGTGCAGCAAACAGAGCAGCAGTAGGTATCCCGAGGGCACTTCCAGGACAGCAGACTCTGGCTGCCCACCCAGCCCTGCTGGCTCTGAGCCACGGTCCAACAAGACCCCCAGCAATCCATGAGCATACTGACACACGGAATCTCTGGGGAAGGCACCTCCCTTTTCTGTCCTTCATGGCACCGTGGCAATGCTTATCACAGTTGCCGCAGTCTTTACACTTACCTTGTTTGCGTCCTAGAAAAGAGTGGGAACATGAAGCCAACAAGGACTAGGAATTGAAATCCAACTTTGTCACCTGCTAGCCAGGTGACTTTGGGCAAGTGGCTACACCACTTTTGAGCCTTTTTTTTTCTCCACAGGTAAAATGAAGAGGATAAGTCTAAATCGTAAGGTTGTCATGAGACAAAGTACTAAAACACCTCACTCTGTGCCGAGTACACAGCAGGCAGGCAAAGAACATCCCCGATGGCTAGTACAGTGCTCGACATGCACTAATGTTTAGGAAATTTAATTGAAATGAACTGAGTCGAAGCAGGCTGACTTTCAGCCTCCAAGGAAACGGAATGTCTGCGTGGAGGAGGAGGGAGTTCCAGAAACTTTGATCTCACTGCCTGCTCTCATTCCTCCCAGCCTTGATGGTTTTCACAGTGTGTCAGCAGCTGTCGACACATGGAAGGACATGTCGGACCCATGCGATGTCTTTGCAGCACGGCGTTCAGGAGGATGGATGGAAACCAGCGGGACAGAGAGCAGGGCCAGAGGCCATGTGGCCTTGGCATTTGCGGATCAGAGGCTGCCCTCCAGACTTCAAAGCAAATGTAGCAAACCAGTGTTCCATGCCAAAGTCAGCCCTGGCTCCCACTTTGTTTGGCCTATGCAAGTTTTAATTTTTTTCAATTATTTGAAGACATTTAAAACTCAGGAGAATTTAAGGGGGGAAAAATCTGACTTTCTGGCTTCTGTTAAATAATTGGTATCATTCAACCCTCATTCCTGCCTGGCAGCACTTGGCTCGAGCCAAGAGCAGCGGCTGTCGTTGGCAGGGCCCACACTCTCCATTTTGCCACAGTTTACACCGTTCTCTCCCGTCATAATTTACACATATGTGTTTCCTGTTTGGCCTCAACCTACCTATCTTTCTGGACTCTCCTTGAATATTATAGTACCTGAAAGGACAGAAGACCCCAGGGAATTTGAAAAGGGCCTTGGCCCTCTATAACCACGGCATAAAGCTTCAAATGAATTGTGTCTTCCCAGGTCTCAAGGGTTGGAGAGCCCCTCAAGATCCCACATAAGCATTTTATGCCTCTCACTATTTGAGCACGTGGGGTATGCCAAGATTTTTGCATAATTTTTGTGTTTTATCTTTACAGTGGCTCTGTGAAGTAGATGTCATGAGGCTCATATTATGGATGAGAGAAGTAGCGCTCAGAGAGGTGAATATGTTTCCTGTGATCACACAGGAGGCCAGAGGCAGAGCTAGGACTTAAACACGGATCTGGCAGACCCCAGAGCTCCTAAGCCCTTGGCTATAGGCTTAGCTTCACACATGTATATATAGAGAACTGCAAGATGGTAAATCTCACAGAATAAAAAAGAACCAACTAGTTCCACCATCAGTTATTTATAAATTTGGAAACCAGTTGAAAAGAAAGAAAAAAAAATACATTGGTGATAAACATTGTTGGAAGCCTACTCTTTCGTATGCCCTCAAATGTGTCATCAAACCCCTGGAGCAAACCCTCCTCTTGATACATATGTCACGGTATGAACAGGCCCCTGTAAGACTCCCTGCACACCCTGTCAGCAGGCTAAGCATTGACTGGGCCCTTGAACTGCAGCCAAACCTTCAAATGGAACTTGTCCCTGGTGACCAGCTGCTCTCCACAGGGTCCCGCTCAGCTGAGGGATCTATGGGGCCCTCTTGCCACCCAATTCTGATGCCACCTTGTCGTTCTTCTGGCTCACACTCAGAATTCTTCCCCTCCCTCCCCAAGCCTGGAATATTCCAAGAGTGTAGAGTAACAGGGAGTAACTGGGCCACAAATCACTTCTCCCGTCATAACTTTATATTGTATTATCACCTTCAAATTGTGGATCCTCATAAAGATACCCTTCTCAGCTTTCTGTCTGCTATGGGGTCTTGCTGAGTCTGTACACTGATAGGATGTTAAAAGTGGGAAAGGCTCTATTTCCTCGTTCATACAGACCCATCCCCCACCCACAGGGATTCCATCTTCAGCACCCCAGACAGAAAGGTGATTCAGCCTATGCTTATACCTTTGGAAATGTAAAACGTATTCCTCAGAGAGCATTCTGTTCTATATTTCGGAGCTCTGAGTTTCTACAAACTCTTCTCTAAATCTACCTGAAATCTGCTCCAATTTTATACCACTTATCCATCAGCAAACCTATGTTGAGCCCAGATTCAATTATAATATAATACTACAAGTGACAGAAAACCCACTCAAATTGACTTACCTGCTAAAAGATGTTACTAGAGGGAAAAAAATGATTTCAAGTAAGGCTCATCCCAGATTTCTAAAATGCCACAAAGGACCAGGTAGTGCTCCTCTTCCACTCTGCCTTCCATGTTGTTGTCTCAGTCATCCCTAAGCTCTCCTGGTGCTCCTGGGTCAACCTTGGTGTTGGCAAAATGGCCACTGCAGACCAGGCCACTTATCTCATCCTCCAGGGGAGCCAGCAGCAACTCTTCTGTTGGCTCCTCTCACAGGTCCTATGACTCACTCTGATTGGCTCAAATTGGGTCATGTGCCCATCCCTGAACCAATCACTGCAGCAAGAGAGATGGAATGTGGAGCTAGGGTAGGAGTGTCCATCCTGTCCATACCAAAAGACTTGAAGGGAGGGAGGGGTAAATTCTCTAAAGGAAAATGAGGACACTTGGCAAGAGAAGTGGGGAATGGATGCCGGGCAGGAACCCACAAATGTTTCCCACAAGTCTTTGCTTTTTTGACAACCCCTATGCTGGTTACTAAGGGCGGCAAGTTGAGTAAAACTCAGTCCCTGTCTAAAGAAGCCAATAGCTTGGTGGGAACACTCATTATTACCATATAGGGTTCATATCAGTGCTGGTGCCTCATTTTGGAGTAGAGAGAACACGCACCTCTTTTATTGAGGCACCTTCCAGGCATTTGAAAGTACCTCGCCCATCTCTTCAAAATCTCCCCGGAGTTTAACATCTCTGGTTCATCCAGTCATAAGCCCTCTGACTTGGTGTGAAGACTCAGACTATGACAGTTCCTTCCTGCAAATAATGTGAACACAGTGCCCAGAATTGAACCTGAGCTCCAGAAACAATGGGACTGCCTTCAGCCAGGGTCCCCAGGAATGGATTACAGTGCAAGGAATTTATCTGTGAGGTGATCCCAGGAGATACCAGTAGGATAGGTAGGGAGACAATCAGTGCAGAAGGGTTAATGAGCAGTTATCATCCTGGGCAACCAGGGCTCCCTGCTCCCCAGGAATTCTGGGAGACCCTATAGACCATGCTATAGGGCAGCCCCACCAGAGGAGAAGGAGGCTGGGCAGTTAGCCCCCAACTCCCATCTGTCTATTTGTTGAGGTTGCTCCGGGTGTGTTGTTACAGTTTAGATATGGTTTGTTTGGCCCCGCCAAGTCTTGTGTTGATGTTTGATCCCCAGCGTTGGTGGTGGGGCCTAGTGGGAGGTGTTTGGGTCATGGGGGTAGATCCCTCATGAATGGGTTGGTGCCATTCTCACAGGAGTGAGTGAGTTCTCCCAGGAGAACTGGTTGTCGAGAAGAGCCTGGCACCTTCTCCTCTTTCTCTCTTGCTTTCTCTCACCTTGTGATCTCTGCACACACCTGCTCCCCTTGCCCTGCTGCCATGAGTGGAAGGAGCCTGAGGCCCTCACCAGAAATGGATGCTGGGGCCATGCTTCTTGTACAGCCTGCAGAACTGTGAGCCAAATAAACCTCTTTCTTTATAAATTTCACAGCCTTCAGTATTCTTTTATAGCAACACAAATGGATTAAGACAGGTGTTAACTCCCTGGCATCCTGAACTACCCCAGACATAGGCCGAGTACAGCACTGAGGCCAGAGAAGCCACAGGTAGACAGGTGCTTGCAGTAAGAAGCTGTTGGCTGTAAGGCAACTGTGAGTGCAGAGGACACTTGCTACAAGGACTCCCCTTGAGCTGGGCACTAACCCAGCTTCTGCATCAACAGTGTTAGCAGTCACACTTCTTAAAGCTGAGACTGAATCTGTGGTTTCAAACAAATAAAAAACCCAAACCCAGGGCTTGTTCCCACAGAGTGCTTGCTGTCTCACCAGGTCTTCCCCATCTTGTACCTGTGCCCTTGGATTTTGGGTTAAATGTTGCACCTGCATTTCTCCCTGGAAATTTTGTTTCAGCCCAAGACTCCAGCCTCTTGATTGGATTATCCACTTCTGCCTCCAAGCTTCAATCATGACCAAACCTAGAATACTGCTTTTCATCTTTTTGTTTTCTTCAACTTTTTATAACACAAATTATATCTATTCATAATGAAAATTTATTAGAAAAATTAGATTAGTAAAATGAAGTGGAAAAAATCACCCACTCTCCCATCACCCAGAGGTAGCTGTTGTTAATGTCGTGGTTTATTCTCTTGTAAAATTTTATGAAGGCATAAAAATATTTTTCCTACAAAAATGGAGTCATATGATATATACTGTTTTGTAACTTACTTTTTAACCCTTAAAAATGTATGCTGTGTGTTCACAAATTGTTTGATACTCCTCACTGCAGAGAGTGGAGCTTATTTCCCCTTCTCTCCAGCATGGACTGAACTTAGTGACTCACTTCTCACAAATGGAAAAAGAAAAATAGCAGCTTTATAGTGGACGAATCTGGCAAACCTCACCATAAACAAGTGATTAAGATTCATATGACCAGTAAGTCATGTTGATACCATGTACTCCCTGCTAAGATGCAGTGATAATGGCACTTGCCCCCAATGGTATTCTTCCCCCAAATCCATAACCCCAGTCTAATCATGACAAAATATCAGACAAACCCAAATTGAGGGACATCCTACAAAACATCTGATCAGTCCTCTTCAAAGGTGTCAAGATCATGAGAAATAAGAAAAGACTAAGAAACTGTCACAGACTGGAGGATACTAAGGACAAAGGAGAACTAAATGCAACATGGTATCCTGGATTGGATCCTAGAATAGAAAAAGAGCCTTAGTGAAAAACTGGTAAATTTTTTTTTTTAACTGGTAAATTTTAAATAAAGTTGGTAGCTTAATAAATAAAATTGTATAGATGCTAATGTCTTAGTTTTGCTAAATCATGGTTATGCAAGATGTTAATATTCAGGGAAGCTTATGTATAAGGAATACTAGAACTCTCTATGCCATCTTTGCAATTTTGCTACAAATCTAAACTGATTTCAAAATAAAAATATTTTTAAAAATATATATGCTCTCCAGTTCAGTAGAGATCCACAATAACATTTTTTGATGGCTGCCTACCATTTCATTGTATAGAGATACCAAATTTTACTTAAGCAATATCTAGATTTTTCTCCTACATTTTTCTATTTTAACAATGTTGGAATAATAATTCTCTTAAATTCATGTTTGTGCACTTGCTTTTAGGATACATTCCAAAAGGCAGAATTTCTAGATGTGTTTAAAATTCTCTTCTCCAGCGTCTGAGGGCACCCACACCACTATTCCCTAAAGAGCCTGTGTAAAGTGCAGTTCCTCAGCCACACTTTGGACATGCTGAACTTGAATCTCTAGTACAGGCCTAGGAGTCTGCATTTTCATAAACAAGCCCATGGATTGTTATAGACGGTGTCATTTGAAAAGTGTTGGTCTGGTCTTTGGTAAAAGAACTTAAAGTGAGCCACAGATACCGTGGCTGGCCCATGCTCTCCATGAGGCCTGCAGTGACACCTCACGTGCCAACGTGGTTTTTGTACATGAAGTAGCTGCGGCACGAAGGATGAAGACCCCAGCCAATCAATCAACAGTTAGTTTGGACGTCTGGACTCTGCAGACTGTGCTGGAGGAAACACAGGTTATGGCCATGGGGTGGAGCTTTGCTCTTTTCAGATCCAAGAACAGAGCTAAGTGGGAGGATCGGGGAGCAGCTGAACTGCCATCACCTCAGACTTCCTCCCCACACCACAATCCCACGAGGTGCAGGTGGCCATCACCTTCCCTGCCTGGGCTTGAAAAGAGAGGAGAGAGATACTTCAATTTGCCGGAAAAGCTGTCTTTCCAGCTTCCTAGGGTGACCACCTCATCCTGATTTGCCTGGGACCTTCCCAGTTTTGCCTGAAAGTCCTGCATCCTGGGAAACCCTTTAGTCCCAGACAAACCTAGACAGTTAGTCCCCCTAGGTGGCCCAGAGAGAACACTGTGGCCTAAATCAGAAATCTGTCTCAACCCAACAATGAAGCTAGAACAAGTCTCATCCCACTGGGGTTTGAAGGGTTCACTGGTGGAGGAATCCAAGATGACCTTCCTCTGCCTCCATGGCTGTCTCTGTCTGCTCCCAAGGCTTCCTACATGCTGTGTTATCTGCATGGGCAGCTGTCTCACCCCTCCAGTTAATAATAGTACCCACCTCAAAAGGGGAGTGTTGAATTGGATTAAGTGACATAATGTATATGTAACTCACTACATAGTAGATGTTCAATAAATGTTTTTTGAATGAATGAATACATAGCTGATAAATCCTATTCAGAGCCAAAAGCTAGCCATCTAGGTGACGCATAGTTCTTTTTTCCTTATCGCATCAACTCCTCTTTCTCCCTGTACTTGCAACTTCCTTTATCACAGGTGTTCCTAATCTCACCAGTGCCATGAACCCGTAGGATGCTCTGGTTCTATGAACCCCTTCTCAGAGCAATATTTTTAAATGAATTAAATCAAATAATTCATCCACACCAGTGCAAGAGCCCGCGAGCAACCCAGCAGGGGCTCCGTGAGTGCCCCAAGGCAGGTTGTTCCAGTCAGAGCAGAACCAGGTGCTCTGAGGCCTGAGGCTTATGACTAGAGACCTCTTTTTAGCAAAAAAAACCCAACAAAATTACCAATACAAAATTAGATAAGAAAACAAATACCTGGGACAATGAGAAAAGAAATGAAAACAAATGATAAACTTTTAAACACTGACAACAAAAACATTACAAACCCCCCCCCCAAAAAAATAGCATGTTATTTTTACTTAATAACTGCCTGATGTTCCTCTAAAATACTTTTTTCTCTGAATGGTTTTGGCTGCATTCTCTTTGATTGCTTTATGACATAACAATCATTTTATAATACCATTTTTCTCTAGAGCCAACAGATGGTAATTCGGACTTTAACATGAGTCATCAAATCTTCTTCATTATGGATAGTTTTTGAAAGGTTTTTTTCTTATAGCTTCACAACTAATTATTGATAAGGTCATGTCCATTTTTAGGACTATTGTCGAATTTAGGAAACTTCTCTCAAGCTGAAAGTTTTCAGGGCTTTTATGTTTTCTTATGTAGTGACCCATCTTTAACTTATGCTTTGAGTTGGAGACGCTGATTAACCAGTTTGTCATCTACTTCATCATCATAGCATCCTACTAGAAGGTCAATGCTGTCATATCTGACAGGGGAGAACTTCTGTTGTGACAAGGCATTAAAGAGAAATGAATTTCATATGTCTGGTAAATGGAAGAAATTTCCTCAGAATGTTTCAAATCTTGTTTCTCCTCCACCCTCCATATGGTTCCATGCTGGGTGCTGTCATCTGTGTCTCACACTGTGGGGCAACCTGTGGCCCTCCAGACACATTGCCAGGCGAGTCAGCTGTGTGGGTGGCAAACAGAATTCTTAGAAATCATCCTACACTGGAACATCCAGCAAGACTTAGCTACGTCCCAAGTGCCCGTGAGCCATATCCCTCCACACTCAACTGAATGAGTGACCAGTTCATCTCCACCACGGCCAGATTCTCAAACTGCCTGTGACTGCTCCAACTCGCCCTACCCTCGGGGCAGCGTGACAGAGGGGGTGTCAGAGTGAGAAGAGGTGGTGGTTTGCATGGATTGTGTTTAAAATACATTGCTTTTGCTAACTTTACAAACATGTGGCACCCCGGGAATACTCCCAGGGCCTTGCGAGGAGCCTGTGTGAGGGAAGAGTCCTCAAGCTTATATCGATTCAGCTTCACAAAGATCAGTCCTGCTTCCAGCTGCAGGTGACAGAAAACCCAGCTCAAAGTGATTCCCAAAACAAGTGACCCAGGCTTTTTCGGCCTTTCATGTCTGCCTTCTACAGAGCCAGCTTCATCCTACACCTGGATCTCCTCCTGTTCTTGCAATGGCTGTCAGGAGCCACCTGGCTTTCTGCCATCTCCAAGAACTTCCACAGAACCTCCAGCCACCCTCTCCTTTAGTCTCATTGGCCCAAAATGGGTCACTCAATGGTCCTAAACTGATCATAGGCCAGGCCATAGGGATTACTTCCAGCCCAATCAAGTCCATGCCTGGAGTTGAGATCAAGGCCCTAATCCTCATTGCTACTCCTTGATGGGGGTTGAGGGCCAGGCTGTTGTAATCCCACAGAGCTCAGAGGTCATCCCCAATCAGTGGCCTACTGAGAGCCATTTTTAACACTGTTTCTGTAGCAAAATGCCTCCAGAACTCCAAACCACCCATTCATCATTTTGCAAGTTCAATAAGCCTGTACAGATGCCTAGTGGGGCCAGGCCTTGCACCATGAACTGGGAAATCAGATGGGACTCAGATATAGTCCTCACCCTCCAGTGCATGGTCTAGTTGAAGAAAAATGAGAGTGAGCAGGCCACTGAAATAGAGAATGAGAAGATCGGCCTAAGGACAAAGAAATGTCCAGGAAAAACCCTGGAAGGCAAGACTGCTAGTTCAGCCTCAAGGGGAAAGGGTGGGACAGAGAGGATGGTATAGACAGCATGATCCAAGGATCCACGTGTGCAAAGGCCCAGGCCTGGGGAAGGGGGCGTGTCACTCCACGTGGCTGGGGGACAGGGAGGGCTGGGTGTCGTGCTGGGCAAGCACTGCCTCCCGCCTGCTGGTGGACAGTGGGGCACACCGTGAGTGGGGCCCATGCTGGGCTTCGGGCCTGGCTTCATTCTGAAGGTCATTAGTGGCCAGTGAAGACTGTTGATTAGGAGAGCAACACAATTAGGTTCAGGTTTAAAAAGTTGGCCTTTTAAAGTAGGCATGGAGGAGTGATCCAGGGGATGCCAGATAGGAGTTGAGCAAAAATTATTTCAAATTCTGTATAGTTGGCTGATGTGGTGTTCCCTCTGAAACATACATGCACCTCCCCACCCCACATACACACACAGAGCTTCTACCAACAATTCCTGAGGGAACTCCAAAGTCACCAAAAACAGCTTCTCTCCCAGTTTTGGGCCATTGTTAGACATCTCACAGCTGCTTCTGTGTGTGTGTGTGTGCGTGTGTGTGTGTGTGTGTGTCTAGGCATATGTGCATATGTGTGTGTGTGTGTGTGTGTGTGTGTGTACATGAGTGTGTGTGTTGGCTGTGGGGGCCGATCAGCAACCAGCTTTCCCTCCTTACTACTGGATGCTCGAACTCTCTGCAAAGAGATCTGAAGTCATGTATGAAACAAAAACTGAGCCCATGGTGTCCCTAAGAAACTCCCTCTGTCCCTAAAAACACTGAAATAGGGAAAAGAATAAGGAATAGACAGAGCAAGAGCCCCGGCTCTGCAGGGAGTCACTACATGATCTTGGGACAGATATTTTATGCTCCTAAGTGTCTTTTACTTCATGTGTAAAACGGGGAAGAATATTCCCAGTTCTGCCTACTTCCTAGGAGGCTAACATGGAATGAAGAGAATAAATTGCTAGAATGTAAGCGTTACAAGTTTCCTTTTAGGATCATCTGTGTGGAACAGTCTATGACTATAACAGCTAACATTTATTTAGTGCTTTCTTTGGGCCAGGCAACTTCATTACCCCTTTTAATTCTCATATCACAGATAAGGAAGAGGTGGCCCAGAGGGGTTAAGTAGTGTCCTCACGGTCACAGGGTTAGTTTGGGCAGGGCTGGGATTTGAACCCAGTGCTATCTGGCTCCATGAGTTGCCTTATTAGTTACCACCGTGGACCGTCAGTGGATAACAATTTAGAAATCTTATGATGGGCACCAACAAAATTCAAACCAGAGTGACACATACCTTTTGCACACTCTGGGAAAAGACAAGAGGTCCCCAAGTATCAGGTACATACTTGGGGAAAAATCAAGACTTAACAGGATCTGACTTTGGAAGAGTAAGAGTAATTTTCACACAGAAAATATATTTCTATCCTCAAGTGACTGCTGGACTTAAGAACAAAAAGCAGAAGACAGAGGCACTGTCCACTTAACTTTAAGGATAAGGAACCAGGATGACGAGACAGTTACCAAGTTTATGAGGGGAAAATACGTAAACAGTTAGACCAAGGTCAACTTTAGATAAATAACCAGCAAGCATTTATTGAGCACCTACCATATGTGTATGTGAATATCATACCACTAATTCTTTTTCTAAATGCGCTTAAATATACATAACATGCAATCTACCATTTTAACCATTTTAAAGTGTAAAGTTCTGTGGCATTAAGTACAATCACATTGTTGTGCAACCATCACCACCCTCCATCTCCAGAACTTTCTCATCTTCCTGAACTGAAACTCCGTACCCATTAAACACTAATTCCCCTTATATGAGGTACCTAGAGAAGTCAAATTCAACAATTCCTTTTAAGCAGGTGCCATTTTTTACATTTCACTTCATACACAATAGGAAAATGGGCACGGAACTGACACTTGGATCCGTTCAGTCATTCAGGCTAGCGTGCCTGAGTGTAAACTGCAGAAGAATCGCCTTCTGTTGCTTGATATGAGCTATAGCAAGAAGGGAAAAACATAAAAACTCCTCAGTAGCTTCTGAGCTACACTTTTCACAGAGCTGTGGGAGAGCTGGCAACAAGGAGAAAGGATGTATTTTTGAAACGATAAAGCCCCCTTATTATAGTATTACACAAAATTCCTGCTGCTACAGTTTCCTTCAGGAAAACTCCAGGCGCGGCCAGAATGAGGTATGTAAAACAATGAACACATTCTGAAGCTCTGTTTTCAAAGTCAAGAACAAGCTTCAGGGGTGTGAGGGTATGTCACCATAGAAGTCTGGATGGAGGCAGGCGTCCTAGAGACCACCCTGATTCGGCTTGTATCTGCACTATTGTTTGATGGCACATCCTGCCTCAAAGGGGAGCCTGGCAAGGGGAAAGCATTTTGCTAGAGTCACACTTCTTAAGCTCCTAATGGCTGTTTGACTGCATCTGACTGAAAACATTAAAGGTCAGAGACGATATGACATTTTTCCATCTGTGTGCATGAAGCAGGGAAGCCCATGTCAATCCTTTTGTGTTCTCCCAAGGAAGATGGCGCTACGTGGTGCTGGCTTGTTTAAGATCTAGGGCAGGCTTTCTCAACTTCTGCACTATGGACATTTCAGGCCAGATAATTATCTGTTGTGGGGCTGCACATACATTGGCCCATCATAGGAAGTTTAGCAGCATCCCTGGCCTCTACCCACTAGATGCTAATAGCACCCCCACCCCCAGTTATGGTTGTGACAACCAAAACTGCTTTCAATCATTGCCAAATATCCCTTGGGGGTAGGGCTGCCAGATTTACCAAAAAAAAAAGTCTAGATAACCAAGAATAATTTTTTTTACCATGTGTGCCCCATTATAATATTTGATACATACTTATACTAAAAAATTATTCATTGTTTATCTGAAATTCAAACTTAACAGAGCATCTGGTATTTCATCTAGCAATCCTACTTGGGGGACAAAATCACCTCCAAGTGAGAACCCCTGATCTAGGATGACCAACCATCCCATTGTGCCCAGGACCTTACTGGTTTTAGCACTAAACGTTCATCATTCTGGGAAACTCCTCAGTCTTGGACACACTGGGATGGTTGTCCGCCCTGGAAGAACTATCTAGAATCCTTTGTGCTGTCAAGGTGTCAGCCTTTGGGCTCCCCATCGGCTCGCAACAGCCCCTGGAGGATGCTGCGGCTTTCAATGGATGGAGAGACTTCATTGCACAATTGACAAGTGGGGGTCTCCATGGGAACTACTAAATGGCCCTATTTTTGCTGAATTGTTGATTCGCAAACACAATCAAAACATTACCAATAATGGCTCAAGTCAGCCTTCAAAGTGGCCTATTGATTTTGACAGCCTCAGAGTAGATTATTCTTCCCAGAAAAAAACATCCATATCCCAGATATTTCATCTTAAATAATCCAATACCCAAAGCTAATGGGACTTCCCCACCAGCTAGTAAGACTATAACTACACTTCGGTTTTCCCATAAATCCTCAAGATGGATTTTTTTTTGTGGATTGTTGTTACCTTAATTCAGAATTGTGTTGACTGGTCTCCTTGCATCCAGGGCTGTTACCAGGCAACACAGATATTTTTTCCTGTCATCTTATGTCGGACAAGACAGCAAAGTGAGGCAGGGGGTGAGGGTGTTGGTGTTGCAGAAGATTCTTCCATACTCATTAAAATGTTCCTACCCATGGCATTGCTCAGTCCAGCACAGACTCCTAACCTCACTCTTTACAGGGTTTTTTTTTTTTTTCCACAGAACTCTGGATTTTAGGCAATATGAAAAGGAAATTCATCTTCCGCTTCTTTGGCTACCTTACAACTGTGTTAGTTGGTCTTACATAGGGATGAAAATGAAGTGTTTTCCAAGAATTTAGAAATAAGGCCATTTCCCAAGAGTTAAACTGAAAAAGTTCACACACAATGGCTGTAACTGATTTGGTAAATGTTGTACTGAGAAGTCTGGGAACACCCCATAATTCCCATCAGGGCATCTGGGGATAGTCTCTGAGAAACAGGACACAACGTGACCACAGCCATGCACTGGAGCCTGCCTGGACCAGCTCGCGAGAGCCATTGTGAGCACCGCTTCCTGCTTGTAGCCTGAAATCCTTCTTAGTGGGATATTTACACCGTGGCAGTTGATTTGGCACATGTGACAAATCAGGGCTTTTTTTTCCCCCCCGGAGAGCCATCTGTTAAACATTTACCAGTATACTATTGAATTAAATGTGAATATAATTAATGCCTAGAGGCCTGGCCAGCTGAGTTATACCAAGACTGGAGAAAGACTTTGGAAATAGCCCGGAGCATTTAAATGGGAGCCCCAAGACTCCAAACTTGGCTGTTCTCTTACCAATATGTATCCAGGGAGAGGGAGACGAGCCCTTGAAACACATGCCCCCATCCTGGTGTCAGGGGCATCCTGTCTGTTGATCTGCTTCAGGCTTCCTCAGGGGCCTTCTGAATATAACTTGGCTTCACAAATTTTGGATTTATAATATTGGCCAGTTTTATTTCTCATCAGAAATTAATAAATCAGCATTCCAGTCTCATGTATCTATATTGAGAGAGTAAGTGCATCCCTGTATAGTAGTTACATGCACAAGGTCCGAAGGAGTCCAACACCCCAGTTCTGCCACTTTCTGGCAGTGTAATCTGGAGCATGTTGCTTAACCTATCAATGTCCTCAGCTTTGTCTTTTCTGCTGATTAAGGGCCAGCTCAGCTTTCCCCATCTCCATGAAGCTTTCACCTACTCCAGCACACGCTGATCACGCCCTTCTCTAAACCATTTATTTTATTTTATTTCTACTCTCTTGTCTCCGACAACTAAATTTTATGATGCTTGAAGACTAGAACAATGTTTTATATGACTCTTGTATTCCTGGAAAGACCTGTTCCTATGCTGACCATACGGTAGGCACTCAATACAGGCTCACTGATAAGTCTATTAATTAATACAAGTTTTTGAGGCTGGTCCAGGTAGAAGACAAGGTATGTTTCACTAACCCATTACAAGTGCCCTGTCCCTCATTGTCCATGTACACCTTCCCTTATTTCTCACCTTAGTGGATGCTCCTCTGTCAAGGATGTGGCCCCAACTAGATTAGTGAGGATGCTTTGGGCTGCAAGGAACAGAGAGTTCCAGCTCAAACTGACTTCAACAATGAGCAAGGACAGAGACAAAAGCGGGTACAGGTCAGGTGCCAGGTGATGCTGCCCTTAGGAACCCAGGAAACTTCCCTCTTGCCATTCAATCACCTTTGATGCTGGCTTCTCCTACGGGTGACAACAGGATGACACATCAGGACCAAGTGCTCAGGGCAAAGTGCACAGAAGGAAGAGCCACTATCTCTCTGAGTGTCCTTCATCAGAGAGCATAAACCTTCCCCAGTGCCTCCCTCACCCCACCCCACCCCTACACAGGCTTTTCCTCACATCTCATTGGTCAGGAGTGGGCGACATGCCCTTTATTTACCCAGTCTCTGGCAAGGAAAATGGGGATTACCATGATCCACTTAGGCTAACCACATGGGGTGGAATGAATACTAAAGAGTGTATCTCTGGGGCCCCATGGGTTCCGTGCTCAGCCTGTTCACTTGGCCCGTTTATAAGCACTACCCCTTCCCTCTGGCCCCAGTCACCTGCTGCATCTACACTGCCCAAGAAGCTCATGCTCATGTTACAGAAAGTCAGCTTCCTTTTCCCACTAAGGGCCCAGAGTTGCCTCATACCCTATTTCATTGTTGGAGGAGAAGGCAAGGTTTTGGGGGAAATCTAGGTGATCCTTCAGCTCAGGACTATGATGTATGTATGAGGCAACTTCCACCTTCAGACTGCACTAATTCAGCATTTCCCAAAGGAAATTTCCATCTGATATGCAAAGCAAAACTCCTATACTGATGTCCCATCTTCCAGATAATAGTTAATAGAATGTGTTATCAATGACAAGGCTTGCTTACATATGCCCCAGGAGCACATAAGAAGGGAGAAAGAGATAAAAGCATTCATAGCTGTGTGATGAAAATGACAGGATCTTCCACGCAGCTGGGAAAAGATAACTGCAGTTAGTCTCATAATCTCTTGTTTGTCATTTGGGCTTCAAAAACGTAGTATCCAGACCCAATTGCTGCCAAAGGTATTTTCTACTCAGAACTCCAGAAAGGCAAAGGATGCAAACATGCTGCAATCAGAAGTATGTTGGTACCATTCTGCCTCCTCTTCTCACCTGGAGAGCTCCCGTCCCAAGGAGAAGACAGAGAAACATCTAGCCTTTTTTTCTCTGCCATATTTATAATAGTAGAGACCATTTTCTTAGCATTTACTATGTCTCCGAGCCCTTTACAAATTTATCTCATTTGAGTTCTACCACAATGTAGTGAAGCTGGTATCAAAAATAATTTTTAAAACCATCCAAGAAGTAAAGATGAGTTGCCAAGCTGAGCTTGAGCCAAGATCTTTTCACATCATTATCCTCAAAGTAAGCCTAAGAAAGATTAGGTACCTTGATCAAGGTCACTAGGCTATAAATAGCAGAGCTGGGACCTAAACCCAGATTGATATGGCCCAAAAGTCTACCTTTTAACTGTACCCAATGTTACCCAAATATTTTACCTTTATTTCTCCCAAAGTCTCCTTGTTGCTCTCTGAAACCCTGTAAAATCCCCAAAGTGATGGGCCTGGGACTGGTGATGCAGATTAGCACTGTCGGGAGCAGCAAATGAGCAGAGTCTTGGCAAACAGGAATCCAAGCTTTCCCTGGGCCGGGTTAGATGTCCACACATACTTGATGCTCTGTCTCCCTACATTGTGAGCCCTTCCCTCAGGGGAGCAGCCACTCATCTCCTTGGAGCTGGAAGGAGGTGTGCTTCCCCTAAGTTGTCAAGAATCAGCAGGCAACCTGCCCTTAACGCTTGAGCCCAAGTCAAAGAGAACAAGGGTCTGCAAATACAACCCATGGGCCAAATTCAGCCCACAGCCTATTTTACTATGGCTCACATGCTGTAATTAGTTTTTACCTTTTTAATTGGCTGAAAAAAATCATAAAAAGAATAAAAGTTTGTGGCTGAAGCAGTGGCTCATGCTTGTAATTCCCAGCATTTTGGGAGGCCAAGGCAGGAGGATTGCTTGAGGCTAGGAGTTTGAGATCAGCCTGGGCAATGTGGCAAGACCCTATCTCTACAAAAAATTATTAAAAAATAGCTGGGCATAGTGGCATGCCTGTAGTCCCAATTACTTGGGAGGCTGAGGCAGGAGGATCCCTTGAGCCTGGGAGTTCGAGGTTGCAGGGTTATAGTGACCCATGATCACGCCACTATACTCCAGCCTGGGCAACTGAATGAGAACTTGTCTCTGAAAAAAAAAAAAAGAAAAAAGAATAAAATTACATATGAAAATCATATAAAATTCAAATTTCAGCATCCATAACTGAAGTTGTGTTGGAACACAGCCATATGCATTCTTTACATATTGTCTGTGACCGTTTCTTGCTACAACAGGGGAGCTGAGTAGTTGTGACAGAGACAGTAGGGCCCATAAAGCCTATAATATCTGGCAGTAGAAAGTGTGACAGCTCCTGCCCTAGAAGGGCTCTGGGCCAGGCAGCAATGTCAGCATCACCCAACACCAACAGGTCCCACCTAGCAGGACACAAGTGGTACTTCCAGCCCCACACAGAGCCCAGGAGAGGTCACAGGGCTTCACAATCAAGCTGAGCGCACTGCCGCGCCGGCCAGTTTCCCCTCGCCTACTCCAGCCCTATTCAGGGATAGTCGCCGAAGTCTGCAAGGGCTAAAAAGCAAAGCAACACTCCCTACTGCCTTCAGGGCCCACTTCAGTCGCAGACACCCACTCCCACGCCCAGGGGCACAGCCGCCACTAGCGCCATCACCACCGCCCCACAAATGACTCCCTCCAGCAGCCATCCCTGCCCTTCCCCCAGCCCCTGCCCCTCACTAGGCCCCAAGGACCCCACCACCGTGCCCCCCCCCCCAGCTCTTCTGGCACATGCAGGCACAACCACCAAAATCGGGGGGGGGGGGAGGTGGTGAGGAGACAGAGCTGGTGTTCTTTTCCGTCTTCTGATAAAGTAGTGCCAACATTCCTTTGAATTTTCAGTGAAAAGAACGGCAGCAGAGGCTGTTAGTGCCTTGCCGGTATTTTTGGACCTTACTCTGACATGCGACAGTCAACTTCGAGCCCCAGCATCCCCGTCTCTGTGCCGGAGACCTCTGCCTTCAGGAAGCAGGCAGGAAGTGCCCGGGCACTGCCGTCCCACCCAGCAGCCCCCACCCGCGACTCTCAGGGGACGGTGTACACACACCCCAGCTCCCTCACACCTCGGGGGAGAACTCTGAGGTGCGCTCTGCGCTGGTTCCCGGTTTCCCCAAAGGATTAAGCTGCAGCCGCTGCAGGCTCTGTTCTCCACCTCCCAACCGCGGTTTCCCCACCTCCCGGAACCCTCCTCTCAGGGCCCCCTCCTGGGAAGAATACACACGAAGCCTCCGAGGTCAATCCACAGCCCTGTCCCTCACTCTGGATCAGGCGTGGGTCATCCAGGAGGGGACTAGAAAAATCTTGGGGGCAGACACCGAGCGCGTTGCAAGCATCCGTCTGCCCATTCCACAAAGAAGCGCCGGCACACAGTTGGCCTTCCACGAGTGCGGGCTCCTTTTCTTCCTTCTTTTCCCCAGAATCACACTCCCAGTGGAGGCAGAACTAGAAGCAGAACAAGATGACCTCTCATTTGTAGTTCAGGCTGCAGACTTCCCTTCAATTACCTAAGGAGCCTTCTGTCATATAAATCACAGAAGCTGCTTCTTTATAAACAAAAACACAAGGAGGGAAGATAGTTCAGGGATGAAGCAAAGGGAACAAGGTAAAAATGGAACAGGGAAAGAAAAAGACTTAGAAATACCATCTAGGAAACATCCCAGTCTTTCTGAAGGGGTTTCATCTATTGAGGGTGATGCTGAATTAGTGAGTATGGATCACAGGGAGCAAATTTTTCTTTTCTTTTTAATGGAAGGGATGTCAATGTGACTGTCCTTATGTCCTGACTCTGCAGTTATCCTGAAGGATCTAGTGATATCTAACCCAGGCTGCAGCTGCTCCTGGTTCCCTGCATCCTCGAGCTTGGGAGAGTAACGGCCACTCATGGTCACTTCTCCAAGGTCCTAAGTCCTCCCTGGGACAATCCTAATATAAGCCACAATTCTTCGTCCAGAACTCTTGAGGCCAGATGTGTTTCAGAATTCAGAGCGCGTTTCAGAAAGGCGGTTTGGTGTGCATGCCATGGACATCTCATCATCAATGGCATGAATACTTTCGCAGCAGCATGTATGCATATTCACACCAAATGGATCAATAAAGGCTATAAATAGCCTCCGCTTAGTGCAGGTCAGATACTGCAGGCAAATGAAATTTGTCATTTGCTGCTACTTATTAATAGATTACAACCAACTTTTGGCTTTCAGAGCTTTTGGATTTTGAGATTATGAATAGGGGATTATGGAGCTATAAAGGCATATTTTCATAGAAATATATTAACATTTGAAAAGAAAATGAATTCTGGCTTTCACCCTGAGTGAGACCTTACCAGTTCCCATTTGGAAGAACCAAGGTGGAGCCAGAGCAGGCCCCAGACCCTCACCACCTGGGCTGCGTGGTCATACAGCTGAGAGGAAGGGGCTCCCCTATGAAGCCAGGAACTGCAGGAACCCAAAGAGTCAGGGTGAGCATCAGGGAGATGGCCAAGGCAGTCCTCGAGGGCCATATCAAGTGTCACGTCTTAGGAACAGGTATGAGGCCAGGACAGTCAAGGCTTGGTCTGGAAACAAGGCAAGGGTAGGAGGACTGGACATTCCTAATTAGGGCTGGCCTGTGCACTGGAGGCAGGTCAGCAAGCTTGGACAGATAAGCCCTGGCTAGACTGGACCTGCTTCCAGAAGGCTCTGGTGGAAAGGTGCATTCATTGCCTGGACTCCAGTGTTCCGGCCCTCCCCCATGTGAAGGGATTAGGTCATCAGATTAGCTGAGGGCAGGGCTGGCCTCCAGCGGATTGCGAGAGCAGTTTCTTCTGCCTGAACCACTCTCGGTGGCATATTCAGAAAGTGTGTTTTTGCACATGCTGCAATCTCTTACCCATCAATTATTAAAAAGCCGAGTGAATTTGGTCTAACGCTGTTTTCTCTTCCTAGCAGGGTATAATTCAGAAGATGGACAACTTGTGTCTGATTGTTTCATATCCAGGATTCAAACCTTAGTTGTCAAATCTTTGTTCAAGACCCTGAGGAGCAAGGTGTAGCAGGGCAGGTTCCAAAATGGAAGAAAGGCAGAGCAAGACACTGACAAGGCCAGCAGGCAGGTGGGGCCGGGCTGCTTGACTATCCCCAAACAGACCTGTCTACAAGGGGGCCAAGAATCTCCTGGCAAAAGAACTTGAACAGTATCAATAACCAGAGTTGTGACACATAAATAAGGCATGTTTTGTGAACGGAAGGTAAGTCCCATGAGGATGTATCCACAGAGCCAGGAGAAGTGCCAGGCACCTGGCAATAGTCACACAAATAATAACAGCACGTACACACAGTGTGGCCTTACTGGGGGTAGGTTCTGTTCTAGGCATTTCATATAAATTAACTCATGTAGTGCTAACAACCTCACAAGGAAGTACGGTGTATGTTTTCGGTGCTGTATCATGCCCCTTTGTCCCACCCTTGACTTCTGACAATGTCCCTAAGACATATGCTCATGGCATGCTCCTCTCTGCCTCAGGGACTCACTGAAGCTGCAGGAGACAGCTCACCTCTCTGAAGGGCAAGGCAGGGAAGCCCCAGACCTCCAGTACCCCTCCCCAGGCAACTCTCCACCAAGGGGCCTGGGAGCCATGGACAGATGCTCCTGCCTTCCTTCCTTCAGGAGGACAGTCCTGGGCGGCTTCTGTGTGCTCCTCGGAGGTCCTCATGTAATCGGGCTCCCACTGCCGGCAGCAATACCCAGTAACACGCCCTCATATTGGTGTCTCCCACCTCCCCGGCCCATTCCTCCTGCTCCTTCACTCTTGCTTCCTGGGATCACCTCCCAAATGAGATACCTGCATCCAAGTCCTGGTCTCAGGTCTGCTCGCAGGGAGACCCAAATCAAGACAGACAGATATCATTATTACTATCCCCGTTTTACAGATAATCGGTCCACAATGAATTCATGAATGTGAGACCAGGGTGGGAGAAGAATGACTTGAGCCAATTACCAAAAAGGAAGGATGTCACAACTGGCTGCTTTCTGGCCCCGGGTCTGCAGGGTACTGACGTCACTATGCTGATGGTCAGTGGGAGCCCTGGAACAGAAACGGGTTTGGCTCGTGAAAATATCTAAATGTGATGTGCCATTGAAATCTGAGGCTCTTGGGGGTCCAAGTAGCCTTGCCTTAGGTCCCCTCTCACAAGAGCGTAGCCAAGAGGAGCTCATCTTCTTCTCCCCTCTCAGGGCGCAGTCAGGCCCCTGAGGGCCAGCACCATGGCCAGGTGAGCTACAGAGGTCTTCTCCTGAAGGCCTCTCCCGGGGGAGGGCCGTGGCCCTGGAGGATCTCAGGTGTGGCTGGCAGTTGTGGCCAGTGGGGAGGGCTGTGTAGCACAGGCGACTCAGTTGGCAGTGGATTGGGGGAGATGTGCAGTGTGGCTGAGAGCAGTGGCAGGAGGGTGCCGCCCACCAGTGCCCACCCTGGAGTTGCTCAGTACAGCCAGAAGCCCCCCAGAAGGTCTGGGTTTGGCAGAGGGAGGTGACAGCACAGTGGCCTCCAATAACCTGGTCTGACTCATAAGCCACACCAGCTGTTCTTGGCAATTCCCAGAAATACCTTGAGATGGGATTTTCAAAAGTTCCTGGAGTTCCTGTAGACAGTTAGTGTGACATCATTTGAATGACGAGGCCTAGGGATAGCGGATCACAGTGCTCTAACTTTAAAAACTATACCTAGAGTTCCTCACACAGCCCTCATTCACGGAGGTGTGACCACGGTCTCGGAAGATAGACTGCCTACGCTAAATCTCAGCTCGGCCACCTACTAGGTATGTGCTGTGGCCATGTCTGCAATCCTGTTGTCTCCTTTGTAAAATGGGTACAATATTAGTAATTGCCAGGAGTTTCGTCAGGAGGACTAAATGAGATACTGCATTTAGAGTACTTGGCACAGAGAGTAATCACTCAGTGCCTGTGAGAGAACATTATACCGTCAGCGCCCTGACACTGCCTCAGCTTCTCAATCCTCAACTAAGGCTGCGATAGTGAATATTGATCATTTTATTTGGCCATCCCACATCTGGAGTCCCTTTTCATTTGAGGAGTTCCCACTTTATGAGTCTTCATTGTCTTCAAAGCCTGCTTCCTAGTGCAGATGCAGAAAACAGCAGAAACTGACTTTCCCCGCAGCCTTAGCAGCCAGGGCGCAGGCCGTCACCAGGATACACCAACCATGTGCCGTGCTGAGATTTGACTCAAGAGCTGGAGACAGGAATGGTGGAGCACGTGCACTCTCTCTTTCTCTCTCTCTCTCTCTCTCTCTCTCTCTCTCTCTCTCTCTCTCTCTCTCTCTCTCTCTGCTGCAGGTTCAAACGTGTGGCACAGAGGTATCAGCAGTGCCAACAGTAGTGCCCAAGGTTCAATGGCCAAAGCAGAGAAATTTCTCCAGACCCTTTCCACCATGTCATTCTGGGAGCTGCTCCATGCTGCTTAAACTCCAGCTTAGCTGTCTGCCTTCCTCCTGAATTTCCAGCCATCCAGTGTCCTTTCCATTAAACTCTCTGCTTCAATCAGCCAGGGTTGGCTTCTGATGCCTGTAACTAAAAACCATGACTGGTACAGCTACATTGCAATGTAATTGAGCAACAGCCCACAGCTCACAATGCCTCTACCTGTGAACATCTCCTGGAGTCACCAGCAATTCTACGTTCCTTCATCTGAGGCCAGCGCAAGCCATGACTCACGAAGCCCTCATAGCTTTTTGCCTGCATTACTGAGACATGTCTCCTCGCAGCCCAGCCTCCGTGCCACAGTCAGAGCGATGCTTACAGAACACAGATCTGGACCCACCGGTGCCTCCTTCACTGGCTCCTGAGAGCCTTCGAAACACTAAAGACATTCAATATACCCATGGTCTGTTCTGACCACTTCTCAGCCTTGTATCCCATTCCCTCCAAGCTGCCATCAACACACCAGTGCCCACCTGTACAGACAGACTAGCTCCCACTGCTTGTAGCTCACTGGACACACCAAGCACTAATGTCTACTCGTCCTTTATGCATCAAGACTGCATCCTTTATCCAGCTAATTCAGGTCACCTCCTCTAGGATGCCATCCCTTCCTCATAGGGATTAAGCATCAGAGTTCTCTGGGCATACATTTATTGTCAAATGTTTAAAACTGTTTGATAATTGCCTGTGTCCTGTAATTCCCCGGTGACAAGGACTGTGCCCTTCATCTCCGTATCCTTAGCTCCCCAAGTGGGGTAAGAGTTTTGTCACTGTCTGCTGAATCACTGAAGGAGTAATGGTTGTGCCCAGCTTCCCTCCCTCCGCCGGCTCCCCTTGGCCCTTTGTGTGGGCCTCTGTCAGAGCCTACATGCCATTCTGCACTGCCCTGCGGTTACTGTGACCATGTCCTGTCCACCTTTGGGCGTTATAACCCAGGGTCATGTATCCAATGAGTGTCTGTGGAACTGGTTTAACCTGAGTCAGCAAGGCGAGCCGGCAGCCTGTGTCGTTCGTGTTTAGCACGTTGCAGAATCGTGGAAAGCCTGTGCAAGCACCTTTGGGGCTTCTCCACCTCTTTTTTCCCCCCAGGGTGAATGTGCCCCCCCAGCCCTGCTCACAAAGCCACCTGAGCTCTGCGCTTTGGGCTCTCTGACCATCTTCAGTGTGAGAGAGTTGTACCAAACTCTGCTGGAGTCCACAGGAGAGGACAGGTGTGTGACAGAGCTATAAAGGGGCTGGTGTAGATGGCCCCAGATGAGGGACCCAGAGCCCTGGGCCCTGTCCCTGCCATTAAGGAAGCTGGTCTACTCAGCTCTTTTTCTGAGGTTTCCTGGACATGTCCAGGGCCTCTCCAGGGACATATCCAGCCCCACCATCCCCAAGGAAATCAGGTTAAACTGGAAAAGAAGGCACTGAAAAACTCCACACAGCAACTTGCAGGGATATGTACATAAGAGGCAGATGAGGACATGTGCAGACTCACTTATGTCTGCACCCAGGGCTTTTGTTCCAGGTAAGCTCTGGGCATAGCTACCTACTCCTCTTCCTTCCTTTTTCCTGCCCATTGCATCCCGAGCCCTCTGTAGTGCAGCCTGGTGGCTCCCAATGCACCACACCCAGAGCTTTGATTTATTCCCCCCAGGGACAGTCCTACTTCCTCTCTCCCTCTCCCTCCCTCTTCTCCTTCTAGTCTTTTCTGCAGGCTCTTCTGTAAAGTGGGACCGATGACATCTACTTTGTAAAGTTGGTAACAGGATGACCATGCTGGCACTCTAGAAGACATCCTATAAATGTTGATCCTTTTCCATCCTTGACGCTGACCCTGGCAGCCCAGCAGCCTGAGGCTCACAGTTCGTGGGGGTCATGTTTGGCAGAAGCCCAGGAAGGGTCAAGTAGGTAAGAGAGGAGAGAAAGAGGAGCTGGTGGATGGGGCAGATGCCAGGAATGAGAAATGATTGAGCTGTTTAACAGCACAGGATGATTCTTCTAGGCTTGGAGGAGAGGTCCCTGGACCGCACCTGTCATAAGGCATCAGCAAACCATCAATCCACATCAAAGCAGTCAATTCCTTGGTCTCTGAGTGTTTAAATCATAAACACGATCAATACTGAACTCTGGATGTTGCAGCAGCTCTTCTTCCAGAGGCTCCTTGGGGGACCACAAACAAAACAAGTTGTCAGTCAATTCCTGCTGGTCCTCTCCTGGAAGATTCCAGTAGATTTCTGGGCATCAGGGGCCAAAACTATGCAGCCCTTAGTGATACCTCCATTTTTATGGTGATTCTGCACAACAAGGTGACAGAGCCCAACCAGAGCCACGTGACCCCATGCAAAAGTGGACTGGATTTCCACCTCTCTTAGGTCCAGTTCCCCAGAGGTAGAGCCTGCCAGTCATACCCTCAGTAACCCTTATATTTCTCAAATGCTATATAGTTCCTGAAGGTTTTCGGCACAAAATATTTCATCTAAATCCTGCAAAATCACTCTGTGGATGGGCAGAGCAAGGATGCATTTCTTCATTTGGAAAAGTAGACAATGAGACTCAAAGAGACTAAGTAGCACCCAGCTAGTAACTCTCAGGGCTGGGACTCCAGCCCCAGTCTCAGCCAAGTCTTTGAGACCAGGTCTCTCCATTCTCCCTGTGAACAGGCAATGTTTAAAATTTCCCACTACTGGGTCTCCCCCTCTCTCTCCTGAACTTTTAAATCCTCCTGCTTCTCTGACACCTGCACATAGAATTCTGAGCTTTCAGCCCATTTGCTTGTCAGTCCCACTACCTAGATTGACACTGTATCTTGCTCATCTTTATCTTGCTCACCAGCTCCAGTGTCTGGTATAATCCTGCTTTCCAAATGGACCCCATGCCCAGAAGCAATGGTGTACGCAGCTGGAGAATAAGCAAGGATGGACCCTACGTGGCCTTGAGTGTCATGCAAAGGAAATTACACTTAATCCTATAGATTCGAGACACACCAGAGGGTTTAGGGCAGGGCCGTAGCATAACCATATTTGCCATTATGGAATCTGTGTTGGTCCATGTGGAAGACGGCAGAGAGGAGGCTCCCCTCACTCTGTAAAGTATCACAGCGCTTGAACATGAGAGAGTTTTTGTTGAGGAAATTGTATTATGGCAGGAGAACTTTGAGGGGACGGAGTTAAATCCAGAATTCCTCAGCCTAGAATTCAAAACCATCCATGAGAAGTCATTTCCCCATCCCCTCCAACCTCATTTACCCTCCTTCCTGTTTTGTACTCTAGTCATTTCAGCCTACTTACAATTCCTGAAAAGGTCATCCTAATCCCAGACACCACACTTCTGCCCGTGCTGTTTCTCTGCCTGCGACGCCTTCCGTTCTCATCTCCTTGGGAAACTCCTATTCGGGGTTAGTATCTGGGGCAAATTCCAGGTCTCTTTTTACCACTTCCTTCACCCCTTAAGAGAGTGTCATGAGATTGGGTCAGGTTTGAGGCTACTGATTGAGACATAGGGACTCGAGGTAGAGCTTTTAGCATAACCAAGGAAAATCAAAGCTCTAAGCCTACTAGAAGCCCAGTTTAGTATCTTGGAAACTTGCTCAAGCCTCCGTTTCATTTTTTCTGTGCTGAGCAATCTCCAGTTCAACCTTTCCTGAGGCTACACAAATGGCTTTAATGCAGAAGTGTGTCTGGAATTAGCACGACACTTTGAAAACAAAGTGTCCTGAGTTAGGACAACAGTTGCCATTCAAGATGGGAACCTCCCAAAACTTAAACAGAAAAGTCTGAGGATGGGAAAGGATAGACGCTGCCACCGGATTCTTTCATTTATAAAAAAACTCTTGTTTCTTTATCCTCTAGAAAGAAGGGAGTGAACTGTGGTGGGATTAAAGAGAGAAGAACAAAATCTCAGAAGGACAAAGTCAGAACTTGAGTTTTTTCCTCTCTCTGCTTAACACATAGGCTTTCAATAAATCCAGAATTAAGGAGACATTTAAATAATATAAAGTGAGGCTAAATGTTGTCGATGGACATGGCCCTCAAGAAATACCCCTCCTCATCTCCCAGTTGGTTTGACAACAAATGATGCTGTTGAATCCTCCATTCTAGTTTCTACCGTCAGGCCACATCGAGGGCCTTATCCACAGGTAGCCATATGGGGGATGCATTTGGCCTCCCCCCAGGAGCCCCTTCCCCACCAGAAATTTATCACTCTGGCCTTTGCTAAATCACTTTTCCTGATGCTACACAATCCCTTTAGGTGTGATAATCATTCATGAAAAAACATCAAAGCATCGCCGCAATGTTTCAGATAATCTGGGATTGAAAAACAGCAACTTGTTACTCATCTGTGCCCCAGCCAGGATTAGAAACCTCTCCACAAAAACCAGGAGGATGCAGGGAGGCAGATATGTATTAAGCATCTATTGTACGCCAGACATCATCAATTTTATTTCATTTAGACCTCTAGTGATTTGGTGAGATAGACGTCATTATTTTCCCTTTGTTGAAATGAGAAAACTGAAGTCGAGGGAGGCTAAATGATTTTTGCAGGTTCTTTGGTAAGAGGTTGTCACATTTTAAACTCAGATCTGCTTAATTCTTGAATAAGCCATAGAATCTACTGAGTATCACAGTGACCAAGGAATTCTCCAGGGCATCTCTGGGAGACTGAAGGCACGGTCAGGCAGAGAAGGAAACGAGGCAGGAGGAGGAAGGAGGCAGTGGAGAGGCAAGGGAAAGGAGAGGAAGAAACAGAGGACCCCACGGTATGGTATGGAACTGCGACCAAAATGATTATTAAAAGCATTCTTCTTTCTTGCCCAGTGCTCTGGAGATCAGCTAGCTGCTGAGGAAGAATCAAAACCCCTTCACGTGAAGGGGCTGAAAGTTCATGGGAAGAAAAATGTCGAGGGTAAGGAATTGCTATGTTCAGCTCTTCATGCCGTAATAAGGACGGAACAGTATCTCAGGTG
>RJWJ010004233.1:0-77799 GCA_004363605.1 Indri indri
ACCGGGGTGTTCAGTGGGGACGGAGCCCACACCTAAGGCGGGTCGAACCACACGTCGCGTCACCTGCAGCGAGAGGACAGAGCTGGGCAGGGCGCCTGCGGGGCTGGCCTTTCTCCCAGCACAGAGCTGGCACGAGTGCCGCGCTCAAAGTGCCGTTCGTCTCGAGGCTCAGGGAGGGGACTTAAAGAATCGCTACCGGGAAGAGGACAGTTATTAATGAAACGCTTTTATCAGTGACTTCACTCGTCAGCCAGCAGGGAGGTGCTGACGGGCCACAGTGGGGTCGGGCTGGGCTCCAGGAGGCCGCGCTGAGAGCGCAGCCGGGAAATGTCCGTCTCTCCCCCTCTCGCCCCCTCTGCCGTGGCTGGATCTGAACATCTACGGTCCCTCTCTAAGGACCACGCTGGGAACGGGGCTGGTGGAATTTCACTTAATTACCTGAGGCCTTGGTGAAACCCAGTGGCTCCCTTGCTCTCACGCCGACACCGAGGGGCGTCCTCTCAAGTTCTCTGCTGCACGGAAGTCACAGAGCAGCCGCGTTCCCAGCCCTGGTGCCGAACAGCTCGGCCCTCGGCCCAGACGGAAGCACCGGCCTTGGGCAGCTTCTCCCAGGAGGCCCAGAGACGCCGCTGCCCTGACCAGGTCACCCTGGGCCCCAACCCGGCCCTGCTGGGGATGACGTCCTCCCTCGGGCCCGGGCGGTAGCGCGGGTGGCTGCGGTGCGTGGAGGGCCCCGGGCTTGGTTGTCCCTCAGATCGAAACCTCGCAGCCCCGGCTGCCATCTGGGACGCTGCTGTGGTCTGAATGTTCATGTCCCTGTAAAACTCATCTGTAGAACTCCCAACCCCCAAGGTGATGGCATTTGGAGGTGGGGCCTATGGCAGGTGTTTAGGTCACCAGGAAAAGCCCTTATTATTCGGACTAGAGCCCTTATAAGGGACCCCAGGGACCACTGTCATCCCTTCCAGGTGTGAGGACAGAGTGAAGGCGCCGTCTGTGAACCAGCAACTGGGCCCTCACCGGACACCAGCTTTGCCGGAGCCGTGGTCTAGGACTTCCCAGCCTCCGTGGCGTCGAGAAATAACTTTCTGTTGTCTGTAAGCCGCCGAATTCACGGTTGTGTTACAGCAGCCTGAACGCACTGAGATGGACGCAGTGATTCCAACGTGGCAGGGGCTCTTCGGGGAGCAGGGGTGCAGAGGGCCGGAGGGCCCGCCCAGGCCGGGCAGGATGGAGGACGCCAGGAGCCGGGCAGAACCCTCTTTTTAAACCCCTCCTATTCTCGTTGGCTGCAACACCCGTTGCCAACCTGAGGACAATAGCATTTGTGCTTTTGAAGTTTCTTCTCCCACCACAAACACCACGTTTCTGCGCCCATTTGTTATTTTTCAGCTATTTTCATGTTGCGCATTTTCCTCTACGTCTGGAGGGCCTCGCTGCCTGGGCAGCTGGCTGGAAGCTCTGTGCACACCCCCTGCGGCATGTGAGGTACGACCTCGCTGAGGTTCCGGAGAGGGAAGACTCCTCCCATCCCGACAGCCCGGGGCTGGCTTCAGCGAGCGACGACTGTCACCATCTCCCGTCAGCTTTCCGGGGTGCAGACATGGTGAGCACCTCCTCTCCCTTCACTTCGCGCACTGGGGTCTCTGCCCACCGTGCACGCCCCGCTCTCTAAAGCAGCGGTTCCCTTGCTCTCGTGGGCAAGGGCACCAGTGTCTCCAGCGCTCCCCTGGGGTGACCTAAGCTGCCAATGCTGAGCTGGGGGGCTCAGGCCCGCCCTGCTCCCAGGACCCCTCTCTCGGTCCTCAGATTCCCACGGGGCTGCGCAGGCTGCCCCATTCTGACTCCAGTTTCTGCCTTTTGAGGCAACGGCACACAAAATTAGGCTTCAGATGCGTTAATTAGATGTACTAACCCTGCTCAAAAAGGACGCTGCTTGTCAATTTTCCTGTTTTGTCTCTCTGATCACGAACTGTCGAATCTCAATCTCACCGTTGGCACAGAGAACGTTTTCTGCAGACTGACTGACAACAAGGAGGGCCCTGACTTCCCTTGGGAGGCCGGTCACTGAACTGTGCATTTCTGGTCACAGCAAAACTGCAAAAATCACGTGTTGGATTTGACCTGGGACATCCTGCTCAGTTCTGCTGAAGACTTTAACTGCAGACATTCCCCAAGCAAAATATTTGCATTATTTATGGTGGAACTTGCCTTAATAATGTTTCTGCATTAGCTGACCAAAGACAAAATAGCAGTGCAGAAGGGTTTGGACACAGGAGGCGATATCCAAAACTGGGCTTAAAAAATAAATAAACCACAATCACACATGGTGTCGCATTTTACAATAAATATGTGTGTTTCCATAGAAACATGAGCTCGAACACGCCTTGAAACACGTGACCTGACGCTGCAAGGCGCTCACGCCGTGCGAATGGACAAGACGCAGTGACACGCGAATTAGTGATCTCCGACCGTCGGTATTTCTATAGTTCACAAACACTTCCCCATCCGTCACATCTGCCCACAGCCTATTTAATATTAAATAAAATCCTAGATTCTCAGAACTGGAAGGAACCTCAGCGGACAGCTAATCTTGCTTCAACTGACTCACGACACGCCTAAAAATAGAAGATGAAACAGAAATTCCGAACAGCGAAGGCACAGGCAGTGTGTGGATGACTGCCAGTGGTGGTACGAACAGTCTCTTCCCTTCCTCTTGACTCCACAGAGCACCCGGCTCACGTCTGATTCAAAATGTGCCCCAGTGATTCCACCGAGACTCGGTACTCCAGAGTTAAAACGCAACAGAGCACCACTGGCAGGCTGGGGATGATGACGGGTGTCATCTGCTCAGGGGAGAAATACAGTGGCCTCAGCTACCGCGGGTTCCGCATTTGCGGATTCAACCAAGGAAGGATCAAAAACTATTTAACTATTTACATAGCACATACATTGCATTAGGTGATCTAGAGATGATTTAAATCGTCCAGGAGGATGTGGGTGGGTTATATACCAATCCTCTACTGTTTTATATCAGGGACTTGAGCATCCGAGGATTTCAGTATCCACGGGGGGCGGGGCAGTCCTGGAACCAAACCCCGGAGGATACAAAGCGACGACTGGTTTGCAAAAGTTGGTGAGTGTGTGCATTTGTGAACAGGGCGCAAGAACGCAGCTCACAGCGGTTCTCTGGGGCTGCACAGTGTTGAAGTCTCCACTGGGCTCTCTTCTCAGACCTGGAGATTTCCAGTTACGCATCCGAATCAGACCTTGGCCCTGAGGGGAAAGGAATGTGAGGATAGTTTCAAAAATACTTCTAGAAGAAAAGACCTACCACAACTGTTGCAGATGCTTCTGCCCTGAACTGAAACCTGGGGGGAAAATCCTTGAGGAAGTGGTTCAAACGTATTAGAGATATGAGAGCTCCAGGAAAACAGCGAAGACAAAGCAAAACAGAAGCCTGGGACATTATGAGGACTTTGTTGGGTGGTTGTGGTTATTTTGTGATTGTTTTGAATCCTGCTGGGAAGGGGATGAAGGGAAGTTGTTTGGAGGAAGGGTTTGTTTTGTTGTTGTTTGTTTTTTTTAATAGCATTGGTGGGGGTGGTGCTGCAAATTGGCTTTCTTGTTTCTGAGGTTTTGCTCTTCTAGAAATGACACAGCAGGGCGGGGAAGGAAAGAGGAGACAGAGTGCAGTGTGGGCTCCTTGGGGTTAAGGTGACAGCAGGGCCCCCCCACACCGCGCCCTCAGCAGCTTGAGCACAGCAGCTGTTGGAACTCAGCCACAGCAATATTTTCTCCTGAGGCTTCCAGATTTTTTGATATGCAGAGAAAACCTCTCACTCGCTTTTATCTTAGATGGACTGGGATGAAACACAATTTTTAAGAATCAAAGAAAATTCTGAAGATGATGCTTATTTCTCCTTTCAGACTTTTTCTGTTCTTTGTATTAAGGAACTCCCAGTGCAGGGAGCAAAGGTCCTCAGGATTCTAACCACAGAGGCAATGCTGGTTTCTTCTAGGCTCTGTCAGGGCCCAGCTGATGTTCAAACCTCACCCGCTCCTCCGACAGAGGCAATTACTCTGCAGTCGGGCTGCCCACGTGCAAAACTCCGCTCGGCGATTCCATCACTTGCCACCCAGCACCACCTACTCTGCAGCTGTTTAAAATTTCATTTTTCTTCCTGGGCAACAGGCTATTTGGCCAAGACAGAATGTCATTTTGAATGGTGTGGAGGGAATCCTTAAACACAGCCGAATTTCTCTGAACCTCACTGGGAAATTTTTCCCTCTGAAAATTTGCACGATGAGCTGTGCTGAGTCCCTTCAGAGGTGGCCGTTTCTGAGTGGAGGGGCCTGGCGGGAAGGCCCTGGCTGTGTCACGGGCTCCACGGAGCAGGAGCGCCAGGGGGATGGGAGTGTGCGCTGAGGACCCCAGGCTGGAGGGCTCTCCACTGCAGGGATGAGGGCCCAGGGGGACCACAGGGTCTCTCCTGCAGCAGGAGGGGCTCTAACTGTTTGCTTGTTTGGTTGGCTGACAGCTGGACTCAGTGGCAGCCTATGTTTAATGAGCTTGCGATGCCAGAATTTCTCTGGAATGCTGCGGAGGAAGGAATCCATGCTGGAAAGAATTCCAGGATGGCTCTAAGATCTGTGCCTCCTGGCGCACGTGCCCTGTGAAGTCCCCTCCTCTGAGTGTGGGAGGGGATCCTCAGTGGGACAGATTTTCTCTCCTTTTTCGGCAAAGAAGAGATTTTTCAGATTAAATTAAGGCTGATAATCAGTTAACTTTGAGTTAATCAAAATAGGGGTTATACTGTGTGGCCTCAGTCTAATCAGGTGAGCTCCTTAATTTTTATTGAGGTAAAAATATGTAATTTATCATCTTTACCATTTTTAAGTGTACAGGTCAGTGGTAATAAACGTATTCATGTTCCTTTTTTTCGCTTTCTCTCTCCTTTCCCGTCCCACTCCCGCCTCTGGTAACCACCAATCTACTCTCTGTTCTCATGAGACCCGCTTGTTTTTAGCTTCCACATACGAATGAGAACACGCGGTGTTTGTCTTTCTGTGCCTTGCTTACTTCGCTTAACACGATGGTCTCCAGCTCCATCCACGTTGCTGCACGTGACAGGACTTCATTCTCTTTTAAGGCTGATTATCCCATTGTGTGTACACGCCACATTTCTTTTTCCACTCATTTGCTGATGGATGCTTAGAGCGATTCCGTATCGTGGCTGTTGTGAATACTGCTGCAATGAACATGGGCGTGCAGGTAGCTCTTTGCAGCACTGATCTCCTTTCCTTTGGCTATATCCCCAGCAGTGGAATTGCTGGATCGTGTGGAAGTTCTATTTTTAGTGTGTCGAGGAACATCCATTACTGTTCTCCACAGTGGCTGCGCGAATCCACATTCCCACCAGCAGTGTCCAAGGGTCCCCCATTCTCCACGTCCCCGCCAGCATCTGTTATTGCCTGTTTGATGTAAGCCATTTTAGCTGGGGTGAGATATCTCATTGTGGTTTTGATTTGCATTTCTCCGATTGTTAGTGATGTCGAGCACTTTTTCATATACCTGTTGGTCATTTGTACGTCTTTTGAGAAATGGCCACTCAAATCCTCTGCCCATTTTAAAACTGGATTACTTATTTATTTTTGTTATTCAGTTGTTTGAGCTCCTTATACATTCTGGTTATTAATCCTTTGTCAGATGGATAGTTTGCAAATATTTTCTCCGATTATGTGGGTTGTATATTCACTTTGTTGGTTCTTCCCTTTGCTGTGCAGAAGCTTTCTAGCTTGATGTGACCGCAAATGTCTATTTTTGCTTTTGCTGCCTGTGCTTCCGAGGTCTTACATAAGAAATCTTTGCCCAGACTGATGTCCTGGAGTGCTGCCCCAATGTTTTCTTCTAGTAGTTTCATAGTTTCAGTTCTTAAGATTCAAGTCTTTAATCCATTCTGACTTGATTTTTGTTTATAGTGAGAGATGGGGGTCTAGTTCCATTCTTTTGCAGATATACACCCAGTTTGCCCAGCACCATTTATTGAAAAGCCTGTCCTTTCCCCATTGTAAGTTGAGTTGGTTGTAACGTGTGGATTTATATCTGAGTTCCTGATTCTGTTCCATTGGCCCATGTGTCTGTTTTTACGCAGTCCCATGCTGTTTTGGTTACTACAGATTTGCAATACAATTTGCAGTCAGGTAGTGTGATGACTTCAGCCTTGTTCTTTTCTCAGGATTGCTCTAAAGAGGGTGCAGTTCACTCCTGGAACTAAGCCTCTGTGTCATGGGCAAAGCCAAGCCCTAGGAGAGACCACATGGGGGTGTCTCAGCCAACAAACCCCAAAGAGGGTTGTTTAAAAAAAAGGGTCTAAACCTTCTCTGAGTAGGAGACTCATAGCAATAGTCTCTCCCTCTCCATTGCTGGGTGTGAGGAAACAAGCCGTGGACGGTACAGCTGTGAGAAGCGAATTCTGCCAACACCCTGGAGGGCTTGTGAGTGGTGCTCACAGTTGAGCCTCTGAACAAGAGCAGGCCGACAGGACCTTGATTTCTGCTCTGAGAGACAAGGAGCAGAGGACGAGCTTGGCTGGGCCAGGACTCAGACCTGCAGAAACTTCAAGACTGTAAATATGTGTTGTTTCATGCTGCTAAGTAAGTGACGACTTGTACACAACGCAGAATCCTACCATAAACCCGAGGCTGAGGCAGATAGAAATGTTGGAGTACATTTACCATATATGAATTACACCTGCCACCCTGGCCACCACTGCCCTGGAGGGCCCATGGGGTCCTCCCTCACTGTGCCCTGCGAGTACCTCACGACATCTGTGGTGTGGAGCAGCTTGCGGGCAGGGGACGCTGCTGTGACGGCCCCTCACTCAGGTGGGAGGGCAGGGTCGTGGAGCAGCAGCGCCCCACAGTGGCACCGTCCACAGGGGACAACAGGCCATCAGACCTCTGTCTGCTTCCCCCGGGATGTGGGCCCGGCAGGGGCAGCACCCGTCAACTGCTCACCGCACACAGGAGAGCTCAGAACGCATCTGCGGGAGGAGCGAATGACTGACGCAGCGGAGGGACCGCTCAGGGCTGTGCACACCCAGTGTCCCTCAGTCAGGACCGCTTCACCATGAGCCGCTGCTCTAAAGGACACATGGTGGGGTTCAGTGTGACTGGCCCGGGATGATGCAATTTACCACACTCAGCATCCACTGCGATCGCGGATATTGCTCCAGCTCCAGCCTGCAGCACAGCGACAGGGAGCTCCCGTAGCTGTCGCTAATTAGGGAACGGGGCATTTTACTTTCTGCTAAAAATGCTGCCAGCATGTACCCAGGGAAGACTGAATTTGGCCCTGGGCGGCTCTCAGGCCAAGGGAAGGATGAAGGATGAGAGAGGCCCTGGGCAGGTGTCCGCCGTCTCTTCGTGCTCCCCAGTGGACGCCGTGGCAGCAGCGCCCTCTGCTCTGGGCAGAGTCCAGGGCTCCGTGCTGCTCCCACAGGGCTCACCGTCCGCTTAGAGTGAAGACCAGTAACAAGACCGCTGCAGCACCAGGTGACAGTGCTGTCACAGAGAGGAGGGGGTGCCTGACCACCCGGGAGGCCCAGTGCAGGCTCCCAGAGGTGAGGTCAGCAGAGGCCCTATGGACACACAGCAGTCAGTCCCCCCAGCCGCCAGACAAGGAGGGACGCCCTGAGCAGGGCAACCGCAGGGGTGGGTGGGGGCTCTGGAGAGAGCAGGGCGTGCACTAACTACACTCCAGGGGCTGGGGGCACCACCAGGCAGTGCAGGTGCTTCCTTTGGGATCTGTGGGAGCACGGTGTGGGGGTTTCTACACAGGGGGTGGGGCGAGACCCACTGTACAAGAGAAGGACCCTCAGGCTGTGGCAGGGGTGTGCAGAGGTGGGTGCCAGTACGGGCAAGGGGATCGGCCAGAACCTCACTGCTCGGCGCGTGGCGCCAGCATCACTGGCCTCACCTGGGGGGCTGGAAAGCAGAAGCCCCAGCAGTGCTGGATCACGGCCCACGCGGCTCGCGGGTGCTCACGGTTTCAAAGCCCTGCAAAGAAACTGTGCAGCAGCGGGAGGCCCCGCGAGGGCACAGTCACACCTGGAACCGAGACCCAGAGGCTCAGGTGGGGACTCTGACAGGTTTCCTCCAGCAGGCGACACCGTCTCTGAAATGCGTGAAGGGTCATTTTCCAGCCCAAGTTGGGGAGGCAGCATCACTTAGTGTGTGTAAAATTCGGACTTTGCAGCCAGACGGCCTGGTTCAAACCCCTGTGAAAGCAGGCTGGCCGGCCCTTGCTCAGGTTCTGACCTTGAGTCTCGCCCTTGACACTGAGTCATGACTCTTGATTTCTAGCAACGGAAAACCCACCTGAAAAAGGATTTAGGTAAGAGGCGTAGAGGAGTTGCTTTAGGATCCGATGACTCACGTGACATCACCAGGGAATTCTCCTTCCTCTTGTCGGCTGCATTGTCAGGAGGGCAACCTCCTTTGTGCAGGAGACGCCTGCTAAGTGCACCCAGCTTGTATCCTCACTTCTCAGCAACCTCGGCAGCAAATAGAGCTTCTTGTCTCTGGTAGCTGCTGTAAAGGGCTGGGCCTGAGTGTTACTGGCAAAGGTGGCCCATGTGTCTTCCATCAGCCAATCACTGCGACTGAGAAGGCAGGGGTGGGAGCAGGTGTAGAATATGCTGATTGGCTTAAGCCTGGGTCAAAATCTGCCGCTGACAGGGCATTGAGGTCAGGCTCATCCAAAAGATATGGAGGAAGGCTGGGTGTGGTGGTTCGGTACTCTGGGAGGCCAAGGTGGGAGGACTGCTTGAGGCCAGGAGTTTGAGACCCCATCTCTGAGGAAAATAAGGAAAATTTGCTGAGCATGGTGGCTCGCACCGGTAGCTTTGGCTACTCAGGAGGCTGAAGTGGGAGGGTTGCTTGAGCCCAGGAACATGAGTCTGCCACGAGCTGGACTGTGCCACTGTACTCCAGCCTGAGCACTGTTTCTTTAAAAAATGTGAAAGAGGAGGAGGGACTCCCCAAAGATCCATCAGAGATACCGGTTTCAGAAGATGGTGCAGCCACCAGCAGGCAAAAACAGCATGTGTCCATCATGGCCTTTGACATCTCATCTTGCAGCTTCCACTGGGAAAAACAGAATTCATTCCCTTTCAGAGAAGTGACAAAAGGGCAAAATATAGCGTCCTTAAAAGAAAAGAGCCTATCGATCTCCTGCATTTTACTGCCTAGGATTTGGAAAATTGCCACTTTGAGACCAAGATTATCGCTTGTATTTGTGTTATGGAAAGGCTCAAACAAATCCCTTCCTGATAGTTTACTGTTTTAATAACACTGGGAAGAGAGGCCGTTGTTTCTGGTTCTCGTGGCTGTCACAGCAAACCCTTGTCACCAGGACATCGCTCGGCTCCAGGACGCGGGCATCAATCTCTGCGCAGCACGCGAGGTTCAGGAAGGCTCTGCTACTGAGTCATGGCTGCAGTTCACCCTGCAGGTGACGGCCACTGTGCTGGGACTCAGGATCAGGAGAGCAGTTCTATGAACACTCACACGTCTCCCAGAGAGCTTATTCCCTGCACGGTCTACCTGCATCCAAATTCCAAAGCTCATACGGTAATTACGACTATCAAAGGCGTCCCTATGTGTAAAAGGCTTAGAACAGCGTCTGCGACATAAGTAAACACTTTTACAGGGTTTTGAGTTTTCCTCGATGAAGACAGATCCACAGAATCACGTGACAAACCACGTGTTCAACAGGCCCCAAGTGTCGGGAGGCTCCCACTAGCCATCCTGTCCAGACGAGAGACGCAAGCTGCACTTCTCAGATTCCATCTGTTCACGGAATATGCTGGGGTGACTGCAAAGCAAGTTTGGGAGACCGATGCAGAGTCCAGACCCCCTCCAGCCCTGAGGAAGGGGAACGCAGGGGCCAGGGAATGTGCATTTTCAGCATGCTCTTGAATTCAGACAACTCATTAGCCTAATTTATATTGGCATAGGGAACTCATCAACAGGATTATTTTACAATATTTAATCATTCAGAAAGTTTGCTCGACAGCCTGGCCTTGGGCTGGGCGAAGGGGTTTGTCCTTCAGGGGTCCTGGATTCTACTCCTGCCCTGGCTGAGTCAAGTCCCCTAATGAAAGAGTGGCCATGGGGCTGGTGTTCTTTCTGTGACATGTCCCTGCACGCCTCCTGAAATCTGCTCCGCTGCTGAGAATCTGTCCCCGGTTGTTTCGACTCTTTCTGTAATTTGACAGCTGCCTGGGCCACCCTGCTGCGCCTCAATTAGATTGCCTGTTATTTGTGGTCAAGGATTCTATCTCAGCTCCCTTGCTATCCCTTGTAGATGCCTGAATAGAAGCTTAAATAGAGCAGATATTCAATAATAGAATTTAAAGTTTCATCCAAAAAAGATCACTGTCTCAATAATTTGAACTATAATATTAAATTCCAAACCCAGTTTCTAGCTCAGTGCCCTCCTTTGCCACTTTGTAATAATTTTTCTTATTTCCAAGGATTGCTGAGGCAGTGAACTGCAGTGACTGCGTCGTGCCTGCAACAGTTAACTTATTTCCCTGGAGGAATCATCACCACCACTGACTCTCCCAGAACTTATTAGGTTCTTCCCTTCTCACCAGCCATCTCACTCACGGATAAGAGAGCTTCTTTTCTTTGAGTTGGTTTTCCGTGTGGTCCTATAAAGAATCTTTGGTGGTGGTGGTGCTGGCCTGAACTGGTATTCTTCTGCCCCAGGGGGTCCTTCCTTTGCCTGTAGCAGAGAAGCCCCTCCGGTGGTGATGAGGGCTGGTCTCAGGGTATTGCCATTGGGTAGAAGGCATCTGAGGCCAGATCGAAGCTTTCATTTATTGTGTGCAGCAGCTGGACCTGTTTCTCTGAGTAGAGAGGATGTGTTTAAGGGAGGGAGGCTTTTCTGGGGAGTGGGGATAAATTGTGCAGTTCTCAGTTATCTTGTGTAACTTCCATGGCAAGTCGAGCAATGCCTTCTGCTTACAGAAGCACTGTGGCTGTGATTCCTTCCACATTGAATTCCTACTTTTCAGTGGGTGAGAATGACCAAATTACTGGTAATGTGGGTGTGAACAGTCTATTTGCTTTTAAAAATGTTTCCTCCTGCCTGATTTAGTGAGTAATGCACTCATAGAAATTGTGTTAATGCAGAAGCCACTCAGGGGGACGGTATTCATGTTCACGAAACACTTGTTGAAGGTCGTGATCTTGCCAAGACAATTACTATATTAAGGAGAGGCCCAGTATGGTTCGTAGGCAGAAGTGGTATTAAAAAAGTATGCTTGCGAACGTCTTCGGCTCCAGCCCATCCATTCACCCTAGTCCATTAATTCCATCCGTTGCATCCGTTCATCCCATTCCATCTGTCTTAGTCTGTTCGGGCAGCTGGAACAAAACTACAATCCATAGACTGGGTGGCTTAAAAACCAAACACTTATTAATGTTTCTCACAGTTCTCGAGACTGGGAAGTCCCAGAACAAGGCACCTGCAGATTCTGTCTGGCGAGGGCCTATTCCTGGTCCCCTCGTCAACCCTTCTCCAACCTGCTGATTTTGCTCCCAGAATTTCCCTGGAATCCGCTCACTCCCCATCTCCACAGACCCTTTTTGAAGCTGCCCCTTCTAGGCAGTGCTCACACACCAGTGGGGGGCTCCCCTGCCCCCCCCCATGCTGGAGAGCTGGTGGACCCCCTCAGAAAACTCTCTCCAGAGAGCTCACTGTCCACCCCTTCGAATGCCAGCTTGTAACCCCTCGTGTACGTGGGCGACACACCCGGTGCATTCTGAGGAAGACGTGGAGATTTGCTGTCGATGGTTGGTCTCTCAGCGGGCTTTAGCATGTGGTAAGTATCAAATTTGGTGCCTCATTGAAATTTCCAATTTATTATCCTGATCATTTGATTTTGAGGCATGGCAGAACAGTGTCGTGTTACTTCAGAGACGCTTGTTCTGAGTGATAGCCAAGTTCTTCTATATTAATCTTACTATTTTTATATGTATGCCAAACTTTTGTTAGTCAATCTTATTATTATTTTCTTTTTCTGACAGCAGTGGCGGGCACAGTAGTGAAGTTAGGGTTACAGTCCATTTCCTGTTGGAGTTTGTCTGTCAGCCTTGTCACTTAGTCCCCACTCTCCGGGAGCGGGGAATTGCGCTGCAGAAATGGTGAGACTTTTCTGCGGGTTTGAAAATTTAGGTCAGCTACCGGCACCACTATCATTTGAGTCAGTTATTGGAAGGCTACCAGAAGCTCACGGAATTGAAGAAAAAAGAGGGAACACCAAGCAGCGAGTCTCCCACTTCTACTGGGTAGGGCCAGAGACGGCACAGTGACCATCAGATGCACCAGGGACCCAGAAGCCCAGCTCAGGGAGGAGGGGATTTTTTTTTAAATCCGTGGAGAGTTTATCTTTCTTTTTGTCTTCCTCAAAGCAGGAGAATTCATGTGTCAGTGTCACAAACGCATTCAGACCCCTACAAGCCTCGGGCATGTGTGCAGACAAACGTGGATCCAAACCACCGGATGCAAGTCGCATCTGGGTAGTGAGCTGTGGATCTGGTCTTTCCACCAAAAGCAAGGTTTAAACTTGCATTTTCATCAGAAAGAGTAACAACAGTTGTTTTTTCCCTTCCTTTCAGACCATCTGACTGAACACACATTAGTGTGCCCAAGTTTTCAAATCAAGATCCATCTGCATCTGCACAGGCGATGTGTGCCCCTTTCGGCAGCATTTCCCGAGGCTGGGAGGTGTTGCCTCCTGGCGGGAAGGGTGGAGTGGCACGTGGGTTCCTCTCGGCAGGTTCCTGTAGCCCAGAGGCAGAGACGCTGTGAAGACGATTAAACTCTCCAACCTGCCAGTGTGTGTGGGCGATGAGTCTATTCATTGTTAATGAGGGTTCTTTGGCTTATTGAACTGTTTAACATTTAATAATTGTTTTCAAGAATTCAGAAAAACAGTATTTGGAGCACTTTGGAAAAACACTTGCTTGGTAAATGTCGCCCCACCCAGCAGACGGTGCCCTGATCTCCTCACAGGCACGCTGAGAGCTGCGGTTCACGAGCACAGACCGTGTGCACGGTGGCATCATCTCATTCGGTTCACCCAGAACCTTGGTCCTCTCCCCGCCCCTTTGTCAGAACTCTCACGGCAGGTGCTCCACGCTGGGGTCCCCTGGCAGATGTGCTTTTCTAGTGACCATTAAATGAAAAGGCACGATCTTCAGCTTTTCTTGAAAAACCAGTAGCTTTGTCGACATTGGGGTGCATTTCCATGGCAAAAGCTGGTGGCAGCTGAGCAGCGACTGCCCACAGGGGCTCTCCGGGCCTGTAGCCTTCTGGTTGCTGTGTGGCCCCCCTGGGCTCTTCCGTCAGGGGATGCCTTAGTTGCTTTTGTCGTGGAGAATTTCGACACCTGCAGACACCTGAGGTGCTGGCGGTGGCTGGGCCAGCTGTTCCTGGAGCAAGAGAGCTCGGGCGGGACTGGTGTTTCTCTCCACGTGTACAGAGGCCTCGACCCCCACTTCCTGCCGCAGGCAGTTCCGATCCGTGTCCACCTGGAGGGCGAGGAGGACAGGTCCACCTGGGTGCTCAGGCCCATCCTTGTGAGGGTGGCGCCTGGAGCTGGGAAGCCCTGAGCAGCACTCGCCACCCTCCCCCGTCTGCCATCAGCTGCAGACAGTGGCAGACTTCACTCCATGGTATTTTTTTTTTTTAACATTATTCAATTGGGAATAGAATTTGGGCATTTATATTTAAACAGTGCTTCATTTGAAATCCTCTGTGTAAACAAGTCAGGACACATTGGTAACGATGCACAGTGTTCAGATTATGACACCTTGGGGACAGCAGTGGGTTTCTGATCTCCAAGGGTCCTCTTAGTAACATTTCTCATCCAGAGGTGACTGCTCAGAGGAGGAGTGACATTTTCTTTTTGGGGGAAGCTGAGACAAGGATTGAGAACTCAAACTTGTTTTAAGACAGGATCCTTCTAAGCTCTCACATTCTCCCTCTGACCACTGGACTTAAATGGTTTGTGTTGAGCGCGCCCCGTGCTACAGAAATCACATCTGTCATCACCCTGTGCAGTGGCTCTGAGATGGGAACTTCCCTCCTGGGTCTGTCCACACAGGACACCCCTTTATTAGACCAAGAAAGACACATGATCGGGTGGGAGGGGCTTGCAGTAGCAGAGCTGAGGGGGCTGCTGTCTGCGCAGACTGGGGAGGTGTCCCGAGAACTCAGGGTGCTGGGCGCTGCCCCAGGCCAGGAGCCCCTTCTCTGCCCCCAATGGCACCAACCTTGTTCACAGCTGCTCGTTTGGGGCAAGACGGGCCCTGATGCTGAGGGGTGTGGAACAGGAGTCCAGCCCTGGTCAGGGCCGCACAGAGGCCGGCGTGGGTGGGTACCTGCTGGCTTCCTGCTGTTTCACGCTGACCTGTGGTCACTTCACATTCATTTCTCTTCTCATGTAATCCTGAACTCAGCCCCCACAGCGAGCTCTTCTTCAGTAACGGGCACCGCCCGTCCTCCCTGCGCGCTGAGCTCCTGCTCCTGTTTGTGGTCGTAGAGGAATTAGAGGCCGACCGCGGGCTGCTCTGGAGGTGTGTGGCCGGAGGCTCTCCCTAAGGACCCCCGTGGAGGTGGTGGGATCTAGTCCACTTCCTCCCCACTTTCTCCTCTTTTATCTGCATCATTAAGGACAGTATTGACCACAGGTGGCAGCGAGCCTGACCCAAACTGTGGGCCGCGCTCCTCTAACCGGAAGGCACGGGCTGGTCAGGGCTGCCTGACGTGGCCAGAAGCCCCGCTCGGCTCCGTCCACTGCGCCCCTGGTCGGCCCACAGGAATCACCGCACATCACCTGCCTATTGTGCCTCTGACCTTCGTGGAGGCCGGGGCAGGAGGCGCGGCTGGCTCAGGCTCGTGTGACAGGTGAGCTCCGTGGGGTGGTGGTGAGGGACGCATCTGGTGAGGGGATACCAGGCAGTATGCGTCCACCAGACACCCCTCCATGGTTCATGCGGGGACGAGTGAGGTGTCTGGGGTTTCCTGGGCTCTTTGGGGGCCACACATGCTCTGAAGTTGGAGGACCCCAGGGCGGGAGCAGAGAGAACCCTAACAGAAACTTGTACCAACAGCCTCTCAAGCTAACCTCACATCCGGCCACACTTCCTCGAGAGACCATTTTTAACAGCTTTCCTGAGGTACAGTCGACATACACAGAACTGCACATCTTTAACGTGCTCAGTTTGATGAGTTGGGACATGTGCGTGGGTCCGTGAGACCATCGCCACAGTGGAGGTTACAACAGCAGCTGTGCATCTGCGTGACACAAAGCTTCCGAAGTGCGGGCACAGCTCCTGCTGCCGTCCCGGCTGAGACCCGCCTCCAGCCCGGCCTGTCTTCCCCTTGCAAATGTTCATGCTTCTGCCACACGTGCATGTGTCTACGAGCCACATAGACAAGTGCTTTTCTAGTTTTAATTCTCAGTGCAAACAGCTAAAATGAATACAGTACAGCATCATATACCCACATGGTGAAGTTCCATAAACAAATTACTCCAAAAGGGACAGTATTTCATTATATGTGTTTTCCTCATTAAATCGGTAATTTTCTTCCTGATGGATATTTTGCTCGTTTCAGATATTTCATTTCATTTTTATTTCTGTCATACAAACGATGCTGCAGTCACACTGTGGGCGAGTCTTTGTGCTGTTTCCAGGCTGCCTGCCCGGGGCGGGGTGGCCGGGGAGCACCAGGATGGCCGCGCCATTCTCTGGGGTTGGAGCCACCCTGCAGCGTGGCACCAACATCGGATTTCTAATTTGCGTGTGATGGAGTGGCCCACTGAGGATTTCCTCAGCGTGTCCTGGTTGTGGGAGAGGCGGCCGGTCCTTTGTGTTCACAGTGGTCCAGGCTGGCCACCCTCCTTGGGGTCTGTCACCCTCAGGGCGACCCCTGACGTCCACGGCCTGCTCTGGGCCTGAGTGCTGGCCCTCCGTCTGCTCCCGCCCACTCCTGGTCCCCAAAACATTTGATCGTGGGGGCTGATGGACTTCCTGGTTTGGGGGTTACGCTTAAAACATCCCCCTTAAAGAGGGAGGAGAAATTGAAGTGAAGGTTTCGTGTGCTCCGTGGACTTGAGAAAAGCATTTTCCCGAGACCAAGGCCCAGGGAGGTTTGGGCTCAACTGTCTCATTTGTGAACTTCTCACATGGAGTCGCCCACAGGGGAAGGTGTGAGACAAAGGAACACGGAAATGTGTGTCAGAAGCACTGAGGAGGGGCCCGCTGACGTGTTTCTTTTCCTTAACAGCCCTGCAGCCAGACTGTGACATGAGTCTGTACCTCACGCAGTTTAAACCTCCCCTGCCTTTTGACAGGGTGGAAACGTTGCAGAAGTACGAACATTACGCTCCCTGGGAGGCACCGGCGTGAGCCCCGCCGGCCGGGCCTCCAGTCGAGAGTCTGATTACCTGCAAATGCAGGAGGCCTGTGGCGTAGTTTGTGTTATTAAAACAATACTTTTTCCATTTGAAGGCCATTTGACTGACATAGAGACAGATTGAGAGAGAGAGAAAGAAAGACAGACAGAGAGAATCAGGCTCATAATTTACCTGTATTGATCATAAACTGCTTTGGTCAGACAGAGGTTAGCATCTATAGAGCAGTTTAATAAACAGAAGGAAGGTTTTTTTCGGGCTGTAGAAAGCTGCGTCTCCTGAGAAGTGGCCTTGGAAATGAACCAGTTAGGACGATCAGGGCAGGGGCCGCCACTCACCCTTCACTGTCACAGCGAACATCCTCCCCACGGCCAGAGCTCAGGGCCGGGCGTGCAGGAGGCCTGGCAGGGAAGGTCCAGCGCGGAAGGCTGAGAGCGTCGCTGTGGAAGCCGCGCCTCTCTTCTGCCCTTGCCGCCCTCTTGCTCAGGAGGCAGACGCACCGTGGGGACTACAGGGGCGGCCTCCAGAATCCTCACCCCTGGCAGCCGTGGGCACCTCCCAGTCAGAAGGGCTGTGAGCCACACCCCCAAGTGGGCTCACCGCAGTGGCACATGGGCCTTGCCAGGCCTGGACACGCTGCCCATCCGTTGTGGCTTGTGGAGGCCGGCAGCGGCCACGGTCAGTCACTAAGCGGAAATGCTGCCATCTGCTTCTTACCCCACGGCCAACCACACCACTGTCAGTAATGCCTGAACCTGGATCTCCATGTTCCTTCCGTCTAGACCCATCCTCCCTTCCTGCCAACTGCTTTATGAAGAGCCACTGCTGGTTCCTTTGGTGGAAAACTTTGGGATTCGGGACATAAAATCACTTGTGGTCTTGCTGCCTGGCTCGCCCTGGGTGCTCGGGGCCTGTGCTCAGCATTCTTCTTCTGTGTGACCCTTGGCTGAGCTCATGGGATACGTCATTCAGGCTCTCGGAGGCTCAGTCCACCCTGTGCACGTTAACTGGATGGAGGAGGGGCGGATGCAGTCCTGAAGACCCTCCTCCTGGGATGTTTTATGGAACGCAGCTCCTTCACTGGAGCATTTGTTGCTTGGATTTGGAACATCCCGTGAGACTCATCCACGTGAATCAGCTTGGAGTCGCCTGTCACGTGACATTCTCTCTCTTCCGCCTCCCTCCTTCTCCCACCACAGGCCTCAGAACAAATCCTGCACGGTCTGTGGTCTGATTATACTGAGGCTCGTAGGGTCAGGACCCATCCTCAGGAAGCCTCCCAACCTCTCCGTGTGATGCCTGTGGCCCCCGAAAGCCTCAGAAACTCGGGCCGGGGTCATGTCCTGAAGGAGGCTGGGAGGGGCCCCTCTGTGTCCAGCTGGCCCCTTGAGAACTTCAAATGTGGGTCCTCTGGGGATCGATAGCAATCTGTTACCCTTCACCTCCTCGCTCACTTCCCTGGTGGCCAACTCCACGTCTCCACACACATTAAGGCCCATCAGAACGAGACTTCTGTATTAAAGTCCCAGCATAATGGCAGAGATGGGCTCTGTCCCCTGCGCAGCCGGCATTTCCTCCAGCTGGAAAACTCGCCTGGGCTGGGAGAGGGGCTGGAGGAGGGAGGGAGACAGCTCCAGGCGCGCAGGGGCAGGGCGCGGAGCTAACATGCTGACAAGGTGTCGTTCACCCGTGGTCAGCTGAGACCTGGTGTTGGGATTACACTGGTCAGCACATTTTATTTTAGTGCAACTCTACAAAGTGGATTCTGTTGTTTCCACATCAGGAAGTCAAGTTGAGACCTTGAGCTCCACGTTCAAAGGCACAAAGCTAGCGCATGGCTGAGCTAGACTTGCCCCCAGGTCTGTCTGAACTTAGTTATTTTCATAATCCCAGAGGGGCCTCCTTCCCGTGAGAAGAACCTTTCCAGGAGGGCAGGTGCTCGTCTCTTTTGTCCACCATAGACATCGGAGTGATGATGACTTTTCTGACGTGGAGAAGGACCATTTGGCTGAGACAGTTGGCACGGTTAGTTTTAGTAAGGATTTGTCATCTGATTGCTGTTGACACTGTTGTAGCACATGTGCATCTGGAGACTGCGTCTTGTTGCCATTGCCTAGAGGAAACCAGTCTTTACAGTCCAATACCTTAAGTCCTTAAAACTCGCCTCAGGCCGAAAGCCCCCACGGCACCTACATCCCTCTAAAGCATGGATGCACCTTGCATTAGCGTGGCTGCTAGCCCATCTCGCTAATGTCTCTGTGTCTCTTGTAAATGTAAACTGCACAGATGTCAGTTTTGACTGAATAAGAAAGTAAACACTAATGGATTGGGTCCTGTGGACTTTGGCTAATTTAATGACAAAAAGAACACAGGGAGAAAAATGCAAACTCTGAATGCTAGATGAGATTTCAAATTGCAACAGCCCAGGAGCCAAACTGAAAAGCTGGAAAAGTTTTGTAGGTGTTTTCAAATATTGATTTTGTTGCCTGACTTCAGCCTGAGATGAAGGGAAGATGCTTTTCAGATGAAAATTTGTTCATTCTGGGTGCAGACCTGTATGGATTTTCTGTTCTGCTCCTCTTTTTGCTCCTGAAAAACGTCACGAGATGTAATTTGGACACGTCGGTGCCGTGGCCCTCCATGTTTGGGGAGGCACGTGGAGTCCTGACTGGTCGTCCCACCTGCCCCGTGGCCCCTGGAGCCAACACAGCAGGGGCCCAGTGGGCCCATCTCCTCTCTGAAGTTGGGGTGTCCGAGTGCACAGCCATGTACTGCAAGTCCCTGATGTACGAGGTGGGGTCCCCACAGCCATCCTGGGAACATCCAGTCCCCAGGGCAATGAGAAGGCAGGTGAAATCCAGGTATAGCTCACCTTTGTGGAGTGATGGCGTGGGTCAGGCTGGGGCTCTGGACCTGAATCCTGACCTGAATGCTGAATTGTCCACTCCCCGGCTCTGTCACTTGGGTGAGTCCCTCTAACGACAGTGAGGCTTCGTGGCTCTTTTTGTGAAGTGAGGCAGTAGTGCGCACGGTAATAGGGCACTGATGGGACTGCATGACTCCATTCATGTAACACAGCTAGAGCAGGACCAGGCATGGAGCGAGTGCTTAGGGGAGATGACTGTCCCTCCTGGTAAGCACCAGCAAGGAGCTCGCACGTGTGATCTCAGGGCAGACGTCTGGCAGCCACGAGGAGGTGTTAGGGATATTTGGATGTCGGCAGCAGAAGCTGACGCTGGTTCTCTTGAGCAGAAAGGGAGTTACGGGAAAGGCAAGGGGAGCACATTGCGTCAGCGCGAGGGCGTGGGAAGGAGACAAACACGATATTAGCAATTACATTATATATTGGTATATTACATTGTGTGTGCTGAAACTAATTTTCAGATGATTGTATGTTCACATGCAGTTGTCAGAAATAACACAGAGATCCCAGTACACTTCGTCCAGCTCCCTCATGCTAACATCTTCTGTAATTGTGGTAAACGTCACAGCCAAAAAGTTGACATCGATGGGATCCACCCAGCGTATTCAGATTCAAGTTCTACGTGTACTCGTTTCTGTGTGTGTGGTTCTGTGCATTTATATCACCTATAGATTTATGTGACCACTGGAATCAAGATCCAGCAAAGTTCTATCAGAAGGATCCCTCCTGTGTTTTCTTCTAATAGTGGCCACAATGCCAGGTGATGTGAGCCTGGAAGGGGGCCTCTTCCTTCACCCTGGCCCTGCTGCATCCATCTCCGCTGTGACAGCTTGATGTCCGTGGAGAGGGAAGTCCAGCCCAGCGAAATCTGGCCTGGCATGTCCCCGGCTGCCCGGGCCTGAACCAGCATTCAGCACAGGCGGGAAGCCCCTCCAGAGGAGCGTTGCTGGCGTCATGGCAACAGCTGTCTGTGCTCCTGCAGTGTGTGTGGGGGACCCGTGCTGCAGCTCCCCGAGGGGCTGTGTGCTCCTGCTATGGGGGAGGCGTGGAGCTTCGGGGTCCAGGCCACCCCTTCCCCAGCCCCACTCGGCCAGGGGATCGTCCTCCCCACAGAGATGGAAAGTGGTCCTGTAACCTCAGGGGATGAGGACAGTCTGCTGCGAATCACAGGGGTCGAGAGGAAACCCTCTAACTTACCCAGTCCTCGAATGCAGCCTGCTGGCTCCTGGGTGGCTCCCTTGGTCCGCTTCAATTTCCTCCCTCCAGGACTTGGTGGGTTCTTGTCCCTTGTCAGTTGTATGGCATTTGCCCGCAAGTTTTGCACATTCCATCATCTGCCCATGCCCTGTGAGCGAGGCCGGAGCTGCCGGTGCTGTTCAATCCCCACCTGCAGCGGGGAGGGCTGAGGCTGAGGGCTGCCCACGCATCGGCACCATCAGAGCCACCTGCGGCGCTTGTCACTACAGACCAGCAGCCCCCACACAGCCCTGATCGCCTGGGGACTGTTGCCAATTCCTAACGTCTGGTTCCCATGCAGAAAACGTGATTTAATTGGTACCAGGTGGGGCCTGGGTGTCATGGGTTTAAATTCTTCCCAGCTGAGTCCATCCTGGAGCAACTTTGGGAACTGCTGACCTAGAGTGTTGTCCCCAACCCCAGAGAGTCTGGTGCAGCAGGTCTGGGTGGGGGCCAAGAATTTTCATGTTTAATAGCTCCCAGGTGATGTTGACTGCTGGTCTGGGCACTGCATCTCTAGAGCGGCCACACCAGCACTCCTGGCAGAGGCTGATGTTGGTGCAGGATGTGGGCTTTAGCTGTTGCAGACCTGAGGTTCAGCAGCTCTGGGGTTCTGCTGTAGGAACAGCTGTTAGAAACAGAATAAGACAACCGAGGACTGGCTTCTGCCTGAATAGGCTGTGGAAGCTGGTGCTCTGGGGACCTTGCTTGGGGAGTTCCAGGCTTCCTGAAGCCCAAGGTCAAATGTCTAGAGGTGTGAACCGGAGACCAATCTGGACTTTGAGCCAACAGCCGCCGTCTTATATAGAGCCAGTGGGTCAGCCTCCAGCCTGTGACACTGCTGTCAGCTTCGGGGGAACAGAGCAGGCTTCTAATCTCGTTTGTCATCAGCTCTCCCTCCTCCCCTGGCTGCATGTGGGCGTAGGAATTCCTAGAACTCATGGGAGTCGATAGGCCAGGCTCCTGCTCTGCTTAATTCGCAGGTTCCGCTGGAGAACAGGTCTCTTCGTCATTTTGGGGAGGTTTACTTCACTCTCTGCTTCCCATACTCACACCCCAAAGCCCTTTGCTTGGACAGGGTTGTGCTGGGCACTTCCCGTGGGCCAGGGGGCCGTGGTGCAGCCTCACACGTGGAATCAGTGGGTGACATGTGCCTGTTGCTCTTGGCTTCTTGCAAAGTGAGCTTGGAACTTTGGGATCCCATTTCTACGTCTTGGCCATTTAGTCCTTTTCATAAAGAACGGCTCCATGGGGGGATATTCTCTTTGTTCCAGCTTCATTCTGGTGCATTGAGCCCTCCAGGGGGTAAGAAGCTCTCCTCATGGAGACCTGAACCCCTGGCCAAAGACACATGGCCAAGCCAGCCCGGTGACCCACAGGCTCCATCTGACCTAGGATTGTTATTGCTTGGCCTATTCATTTTTAACTAATTGCTAATATTAAGATTTGGGAGATTTCGCGTGCAAAACTAGATTTACAGGTTCATTTGAATAATGGGACAGTGAGGCGGCACTGGGCCACAGTCATCTCCCACTTTAGAAGGGACACATGCTGTCCACTTCACTGCAGTCTGCACCACCCTGTGGTCACTCTGTGCAGTGAGGTGTCATTATCCCTTTCTTCTCTGCCCAGCCCACCTGACTCATTATGTGTCACCTCCTTGACCCTAGTCAGTATGTGAGTTGCTGTGCCATGATCCAGAGTCTATTCTGCTCTGACCTTGGAAAGTTTACCAGTTGAGTGGCGTTGCCCACATAAACAGTGGCTGTCTGTGCTGTCTGCATGAACAGCCGTGTCCTGTGGGCATGGGGACACACGGTGAAGAGAACAGGCGTTTCTCATCCTGAGAATGCTTTAAGTCAAGCAAAATCTTTACCACTGTACCATTAATAACCCTATATTCTCCACTGTAAGAGATAAGATTTTATATCTTACATCTAAAAAAGTCAAGCTTTAAAGAATTAAAGTTAGTTTTATTCACTACCACCACCATTGTCATCATTGCCATCACGACCACCATCATCACCATCATCATCACCATCATCACCACCATCATCATATTCACTATTAACATCTGTTGTACATTTCTGTTTAGAAGGTGTTTGGTTAAGAACTTTGCATCTTATCTTATTTAATCTTCCTAAAAATCATTTGTTGAATGAATAAATCTGTTAACCCACCAAACATCAACAGGGATCTCAGACTTACCTTATTTATCTTCAATACTATGTATGTGATAAAAATTCTTCTTCCTCCATCACTAGCATTCACTGTTAACCAAGAATGATAACCGACTTCAGTCCTCACAGAAACCATTTGCAGTAAGGACTGCTGTCATCCTCACCTCATAAATGAGGCTGCTGAGCCCCAGCAAGGTAGACTCACTTGCCCAGCGTCACCCAGCTATGGAGCAGTAGAACCTGGATTTGAGCCAGGGAGTCTGGCCTCACGGTCTGGGATCAAGGAGGACCGCGCCACTGCTAGGCCCTGTGTTGGGATTCCTGAGCCCTCCTCTGGCTATCAGTTTGGGGAAGTTATGTATTAAGTTATTTACTAATATTTCCTGAGACAGGGTGGCATCAGTTCATTGAACTGACAGGCACTCGCTAATCATGCTGTTGTTAAAACAATATAAAATTGAAATATAAAATTATCTGTTAAGCAGATAAAAAAGTTGCTACCTTTTTGTAAAATAGGATTGCAGTTGTGAAATAGATGTATACTGAAAAAAGCATTGAAAGGCAATACGCAAAATGACATTTTATTGTGTTATGGTGTTGGTATTTGGTTACAATGTTTCCTCTGTTCCCCAGACATCCTGTAACGTAGTCGCACTGTTAGCATGTTCCCAGGTCAGGACAGTGCCCCTGGTCTTTTCCAGGTAAGTAATCAAATCTGACACTCAGAAGGTCACCTATAGCTGACTCTGTCACCCGAGGGCAGCCTTCCCTTCTCCTGCCCTTCCTCCTGCTGCCTGGGGTCAGGCGGAGGTTCCCCCCGGGCGAGCACCCTCGGGCCAGCAGGACCCTGAGTCAGGGAGCAAATAAAGAGCCACGAGTTCTTGCTCAGGTGGTTTCTTCTGCTCCACTCCTTATCGCAGGGGCTGAGCAATGCAGTGTCCTTGTCAGACTCTGTTTCTCTGAAACACCCTCTGTTAGTCTGTATCGTTTCCTATCATTCACCCTGGATAGCTACAGAGAGGAAACTGAGTAAAGAAAGAGGAATTTTCTTCCGATCAGCCTCCTGGTGTCATGACTCCGTGGGTAAGATCGTGTCAGGACCGAGTGTCCGCTGCCTCCGTGCAGAGCACTGGGAGAGGGTGTTGTACATCATGCTGCTCTTCCCAGACACTGGACAGTGAGGACAACTCCAGCTCTGCTCTGCCCAGAAACACAGATGTGGCCACATGTGGAGCCCAATTTTGTGACCCTGTCGCCCTTTGTTGGGTGGTCAGCACAGTGCTCAGAAGCTGCTCCGTAACTCAGAGTCCGGGCACGATACGAACACGCAGATGAACGTGGTCTATTGTGCACCAGGCAGGTGGGGCTTCACGATACAGGAAAGTGGACCCCAAACTGGGGTCCAGCCTGAAGTCCAAGTGGGTTCCTGGCTTTGGGCAGAAAAGAACTCAAGAGCGAGCTGACAGAATGAGGCAAAAGCAAGTTTATTGAGGTAAGAAAAGAAGAAAAATGTGGCTGCCCATAGATGGAGCAGCAGCTCTCTCAGCAACAGACAGTAGCACTTTGTGAGTTTCCGGGGTCTTATTTTATACCTTCTGTTTCATTTCATGTCAAGCGGAGGGAGGATTATTCATCAGATTTCTGGGAAAGGGCTGGGGAGTTCCCAGAACTGAGGGTCCCCCAACTTTTTAAACCATACTGGTAACCTCGAGGAGTTGCCATGCGTTTGTAAACTGCTGTGGCACTGGTGAGAGTTTCTTTTGTAGCTAATGCGTCATCAGCAGGGTGTAGTGAGCGGTGAGGGTGACCTGGGGTTGTTTTTGCAGCCATTTGGTTCTAGCTGGTTTGGTCGGCCTCTCCACCGCCTCCTGCTCTCTCAGAGATCTTGGTCTGTGACTCTTCACCGCGCAGGGCCTGCCTGCTCCCTGTCTCATTAGACTCTGTCGCCTGGTCAGGAGGGGAAGGGAATTCACGTGTCCACAATCTGTCTGCCGTGTGAACTGCAGCGAGGGGCCCGTAGTTGAATCGGGAAGCAGATACAGCGGTGGGTGAGGCCCAGGTCAGGCGTTCAAGTTCCAGAGACGTTATTTCCCTTCCTTTCAAGAGAATGAAAAAGCTTTACCTCAAATGTCTGCAGGGAACAGCTACCTGTTTCAGCCAAGCTGAGGTACCACCGAGTGAAAACATGAAAGAGAACCGTTACTGAGAGTACTTTGGGAGAGAAAGAGAGTCAAGATGTTCTCACAGCTTCAGGATGAGATAACATTACAGATGAGTCATGAAACTGGAGGAATCTAGCTTTTCTGTTTTAGTGCAACAATTCGGTGAAGAGAAAGCACTTAGAGAAAGCATTGTCTGCTTGCATTCTGAAATAAGAATGATTAAGCAGACCATTGTTCTGGCCCCTTCCTTCAATCCTGGAAGCTTTTAGAACTTGAGGCACTAATTAGAAGAAGAATGTTCTTCTCGAACAATCTCCATGGCAGTTGTTCAGTTTTATCCTGTCTGGTGCTGGCGGGTGCTGGGTGCACCCACCGCACTGAGCCGCAGGCCGCAACTGGAGGATCCACCTTCCCCGCTCACTGCAGAGAGCCGGGCAGCGCCAGCCGGGGCTCAGGAAGCTCATGGAGCGTCTGAGCAAGACAACTGTCTGTCGGAAGCTCTTCGTGGACTCAAAGTTCCCGCATGAAGCGTTGGAAAACACAGCCCGTCTCTGCAGAATCATCACACTTTGGGGAGCCCGGGGAGAGCTGCGCCTGTGCAGAGGCACACTCAGACCTGCCGTGCGTCTTCCTCTTACGCGCTGTGTCCACAGGCGAGAGGTCTCTCCTCTCCCTGCTCTGGGTGTCCAGACATGAATGAGCCTCTTACAGGTGCTGTCACCTGTCTCGGGCATTCCATGTCTCCTGGTCCAGGAGGTGTCGGGAGGAACAGGGCAGAAAGGCAGTGAGCGTGCCTGCGACAGAGCTCAGAGGTCACCTGAGCTTCCCGGGCCTCGGACTCCTCCTCTGCAGGGTGGGGGAGACCACAGCACGGCCAGAGGGGCACCCTAGGGTGACGCTGGATGATGCAACATGTGGGGGTTGATGTCACGAGGGTCAGGCACGCTGCTCAGTAAACGGTCACTGAGTGAGTGAGCTACAGGCAGAGCCATCACATCTGTGCTAGCGAGGACAGCGTCCTCTGCCTGCCCAGAGCCCAGACATCCTGGAGCTGTTCCTAGATCCAGAGAGACGAGATGTCCTTAGGGAACCCCAGGCTCTTGGCAGCTCTGATGCTCTGGAAATGAAATTGTAAGGAGCTGATTTTCTTGCTGAGCTCCTGGAGTCACATCTCATAAACTTGCTGGTTAAGGGCAATTTCACTTCAGACTAACTCTGCCATCCATCCTCGCCCAGTGCCAGAAACCCCTTTTGGAGTCCATGAGGCAGCCTCCTCACTGGCACGACATAATTCTGTGTCCTCGTGCACGTTCCTCTTGGCTTGTCCGACCAGGGTGGGTTGCTGGCAGCAGCCTTGCTGAGAGCCTCCTGCAGTTGGGAGAGTTGTGAAGTGACCTAAATAAATTTGTTCATGGACAACTAGTAGATTATTTTTCATGGATGGCAGTTACATTCACAGAATTTGAGGTGGTGATGGTTTTGTGTTCTTGGCACAGATCTCCTACCAGGTTACAATAAAACCAGTCTGGACCAATTCTGCTGCATATACAGACATTAATTAAACACGTTTATTAGGAGGCAGACATGGAATGGCTTACATCAAACTCTTAGGTAAGCCTCGGAAAATCCCAGATCTTTCTTTAGACCTGAACCAGTTCCACCCCGCAGGGAGAGTTTACTAGAGGAAAAGTAGGGAACACTCCAGAGGCAGGATGTTTACTTCCTGGTCAGTGCCAGGCCCACATATCCTCTGGTTCACAGGCTGAGCACAGAACTGTGTAGGGTCCGTGGGTATAGGCTGCCAGGCCTGCTGTTCCTTTACCTGTACATGCGGGGTTTGGGGGTCCCCAAAATATATCAGAGCATCCCTCATCATTAGGAAGAATGCATTTCTAGGACCTGCAATGGTACGCAATAGGCTAACAACTTCGCCCATAGAAACCCACTTCTAGCATCCGTAGTATGAGTAACAGGTGTGCAGGGTGTGCATGGAGATGCTCTAGTACCCTGGTCAGTGGCTGGCAGGCCCATGGGGCCAGGGAGATGACAGATGTGGGTGTGGGTTGTATGTGACCCTGGGACAGCGGCTGCCGCTGCTCAGCTGCTCTCGCTGTTACAGGTCAGTGCTGTCAGGTTTTCTGCATTTTCCAGTGAAGCCAGAAATCCAGATTTTGACTTGAGATCTGAGTCTTAAAAGTTGGCACAATATCAAAGAAACTTTAAAACAGACTGTTCAGACCATAAAAGTACATCTGAAAGTACAAAACGCCTCTGCTATAAAGTGAAGTGCCACTCTACAACCTCTGCCATAAAGTGAAGTTTTAGCTTTTGGATTTACAGCATCTTCTTTCTTTGGGCAGAAACAGATGCTTTATTTCTTGACAGATGCTACTGACAAGTCTCCTTCCAAGGTAGGTCATTCCTGCAGCAGAGACAAAGAGCTTGTTCACTCAAGCCCTGCTGCTGGGGGCTTTTAATCACCAGCCTTTCTCAAGTTTGTGTGTCCTGGTGACTACGGGTGGCCCTGGGATATTCTGTGCAATGACAACCATCTGTCGGGGAATGGCAGCAAAGCCAGAAACACTGGGGGTGGTCCTCCATAGCCAGGGTCCAGGCACGACAGATGAGCCCCTCCATGGTACAGAGAAAGGAGTGCTGGCTTTTTAGAAATCACATCCTTATTTATTTATAAAAAGAACCAATTCCATAGTAAACTGTTCAGAGGGGAAACTGCACTAACCATGCAATCCGTCCTAGACCCCACATAACGGCGGGCACATCGGATGTGGCTTCTTCTGTTGAGGAAGGCGATGACCGTCGACAAGTGGACAGTGTACCCCCACTCCCGAAGGCCCACTGAGAAGAGAAAGTGATTCCAAGTTCTGATTCTGGGGAAGGAGTGAGACAGTTTGCAGCCCAGTGGGTCATGATAGTTTCTTCCTTTTACTGCCTGCTTGAGATGGTCCAAAACTCTAAGTACTGCTTTTAATGCAGCTCGCACATTTCAATATGTTATGTTTTCATTATATATTTATATATTCATTTATCGTATGTGTTTATACATTTAATTTTCTTATGACTTCCTCTTTGACCCATGGATTATTTAGACATGGTGTTCAATTTCCAAATATTTGGGGAGTTTCCAGATGTCTTTCTGTTATTGATTTCTACTTGAATTCCATTATGGTTCAAGAACATACTTTCATGATTTATATTCTTTAATTTCTATGGCCCAGAATGCGGTCTAACTTAGTGAGTGTTCTGCGGGCACAGAGAGTGATGTGCATCCTGCCGTTACAGAGCGGAGTGTTCCGGAATGTCTATTAAGTCAAGGTGGTTGATAATGCTGCTTAGGTCATCAATATCCGTACTGATTTTCTGCCTACTTGTTTTATCAATTACGGAGAGTGCAGTGTCGAGGACTCCTACCCTAACTGTGGATTTGTCAATTTTGACTTTCAGTTCTATCAGTTTCCACCTCACGTAACTTGAAAGTCTGTTGTTAGGCGGTGGATATTTAGGATATCATGTCTTCCTGGAGAATGCACCTTGTGTCATTACGTAACGGCCGTTATCTTTGAACAGCTTTCTTGTCGTGAAGGCCACTTGGCCTGAAATCACTGTATTACTCCAGCTGTCCTTTGGTTGGTGTTTTCATGGTATACCTTCCCCTTGTTTGACTTTTAACAGATATCTTTTTATGTTTAAAGTGGGTTTCTCACAGACAGCTTATTAATATATTTGGTTCTTGCTTATTTCTATGGAATCCGACATTCTCGGTATGTTAACTTGTGGGCTTTGACCATCCACATTTAAAATGATTATTGATGGAATGAGATTAATAACCAACTAACTACTTATTTTGCATTTTTCCATTTGTTGTTTCTTTTTTCCCTCTATTTACGCTTCGCCTGGGTTTAATTGAGCATGTTATTATTCCATTTTTCCTTTCACTTGGCATTATTTGTAACTTTAAAAACATTTCAGTGGTGAACTATGGTTTATAACATTCATTTATAAATAATCTGAGTCCACCTTCCAGTAACATAATATTGCTCCACTTGACATGTGAGGACCTTACAGCAGTGTGCCCCAGCCCCGCTCTCCAGCCCTGGTGCCACTGTGCTCATACGCGTCAATTTTCCATGTTTTAAGCACATAATTCATTGTCACTGTTTGTCTTAGTCCATTCGGGCTGCTATAACAAAACACTATAAACCTGGTGGCTTGTAAACAACAAACACTTATTTCTCACAGTTCTGGAGACTGGGAAGTCCCAGACCAAGGCACCGGCAGGTTTGGCGTCTGGCGAGGGTCTACTTCCTGGCTCACAGACGGCTGCTCTGCGTCCTCACGTGGTGAGAGGGGGAGGCAGTCCTCTGGGCCTCCTTCAGATGGGCACTGATCCCATTCCTCAGAGTTCTGCCCTCGCGTCCTGATCACCTCCCAAAGGCCCCACCTCCTAATACGACCTGGGGTTCAGATTTCAACATATGCATTTTGGGGGCACACATTCAGATCACAGCACTATTATTTCTTAGTCATTGATCTTTCATGGCAATTAAAAACAAGAAAAAACAGTCTCTGGTGAGCTTCCCTGATAGACAACACTCATGCATGTTGTCGCATCTCCTTGCTGGGGGAATTAAGCATGTCCTGTGTGACTGCACTGGGAGAGGATTCTGGGGGCTGTGCTGGGTTCCCCAGGGCTTTTCCCTTTGCCGCTTTTGCTATCTGTCCTTTCATTGTAACAAACTGTTGCCATGAGTACGACTGTGTGCTGAGTCCTGGGCATCCTTCTAGGAAATCTCTGGCCCTGGGGGTGCTCTTGGGATCCCTGACACAGATGTGGCCAGGGAAGGGGTAAGGCTGGGCCCTTTAGGGTGCCCCAGGCCGCTCAGCCCATCTCAGGATGTCTCACTTTCCCTGGGAGGACAAGGTGGTTTCCACGTGCAGACCCCATGTACACAAGGCCTGGGAAGGGGGTGTCTTGGTGCTGGAGGGTGGCTCTGCTACTTACAACCTCGCAGCCTCCCCTGGGTTGGTTCTTTCCTCCTGTTCGTCCCAGGCCTGTCTCAATAGCACTTGCCTCTGTAAGTGCCAAATATGACAGGCCCCATGGTGCACTTTCTCACTGTCTCTTCAGAAACGTGGGGTGGGAAATTGGTATCCTTTGCACATCCTTCGCCTCCCTGGGTTGGTGAAGCAGAACTTGGAGACATCAGAGCCAGCCAGGAAGTGAGTAATTGCAGCATCTTTAGAAGATTTACTTGGTCCTTTCTAATTTTGTGTCTCTGGTTTCAATCCAGTAGTTTTCTTTGTGCCCAGCTGCCCAGTATTCAGGGAATAAAAAGATGAGATACGTCCTTAGGACCTCTTAACTGGGCCTGGCTTTGGCATTTTCTTAAGAAAACAAAAAACAAAACTGGACTTACTGATCATAATTCCAGATTCCCAAGACAGCAGCGGAGAACATTTAGGTTTCACACGTGGGATCTAGGTGAGAACCCCGTGGAAGCCCACCTGTGAGCAGTGGGTGTGGCAGGTGGGCAACAGGGCCAGCCCTGGGGGAGCAGAGGGGACAGCTCCCTCGGGGACTAAAGTGTGACTGGGCGCAGCACCACCTGCCCAGGGCCTCCTCTGGGGCCAGGGCCCCCTCTCCTCTGTGTTTGACAAGGGTACACTGACAGCTCTGGCCGTGTTAACAAGAGTCCTCAGAGAGCTTCAACTTGTTTCCCCCAGATCTTCTTTCATTGCTGTATTTTTAAGAAAAAATAAACTATAGCTTTACAAGTAGTACATTTTGGTACCTATTTCTCAGTGACTGATCCTCTCAAACATGGTCCTCCATGAACTCAAGACTGTAGCTGAATAATACATGATATTTTTGTTTCCAAGAGACAGGTGTTTTATTTTTATTGCATTAACATTATGAGAACAAGCTGGCTGCAGTTTCCCTGAGATCCGAAGTGCTGGAACGGTCCTGGGTTTTGCAGGGATTTTGCCGGAATCTTGGGCTCCTGACAAGGAAGCTCATTTTGGTCGTGTCTCAGCTCCTCCTGGGAGGTGCCGGATCCATGGGTGGCACTTTTGCACTTTCATCCATTTGTTCATCTTTCATTCATTCATTCCAGTGATCGTTTCCTGAGGCCTCTGAGTCCTGGTGCTGGGCTGCACCTTGGGGTTGCAGAGATGGAAAGACAAAGTCCCAGCTTTGGGGAACTCACAGTCTAGTGACAGAGACAGACTCACGGTCACTGTGCTAAGTGATGAGGGGTGAAGGCTTGAGCCTTGGATCTCACCTGTGGGAGGGAGACGACCTCACTGGGGAGACAGAGGAGGAGGAGCTCACCAGGTGACTGATGGTGTTCAGGAATCCCAGAGGGCCCATGCACTGTGCTAAGAACTCAGGAGGGGCTGCCTTTGGGCCCCCGCCTGATTTTACAGCCCAAGACCCTTTAACTTTTGTCATCTCGAGGGAGGCAGCCAAGGCTCCTTTAAAATATGAAACAAAACCCCAGAAGCAGGAAGAGACCAGCAGTGGTTAATAGGTGAGACAGATGGCAGTCTTAATTAAAGCAAGAGCAGGGCTAATTTCACTATCAATGCCTCCCTGAGCATATGGGCCTGAGATACTTCCACCGACACTGGAGGGAGAGTGCACAGGGCGGGAATGCCCAGGTTTGTGGGCAGTGAGGTTTGGAAGGGTTTGCTCCCCTAGACACCCCCCTCCCCAATGCCAGCTTTTAAATTTTGTTTCTAACTTCTTTTTCATTCTCTGACTGTGCCAAGAGTTGGTGTGGTCTCTGAAGAATTGCCATTGCAGGATGTGGCCTCACGTTGACACGTGGGAATTTTGCTACATAACCCTAAGTAAAGCCAATGACTCGCACCACAGCTTCAGACTGGTAAGACCCTGTGTGTGGGCCAGTGAAAGGCACTGGTGGGAGGGAGACACTGGCCAGGGCCATCTCTGATGACAGGTTAGCTGGGGCCACATCTCACAGGAACCCTGGGGTTGACCCTCACAAGTGCCTCAGGCCAGGGGCCAGCTCTGCAGACCTGCTCTGTGGATCCTAGCTCTGCAAGGAGGAGCGCAGCACTGGTCCTGCGCCTTCTTGGAATGTTGCTCCTCCGCCACTGAATTTAGCAGTTCTCTAAGTGAGGTCCCCGGACCAACAGCGTCAGCATCACCTGTGAACTTGGTGGACATGCAAATTGGCAGTCTGGGCCCCCAGACTGCTCCATCAGAAACTCTGGGGTGGGTCCCAGCAATCTGTGTCTTAACAAACCCTCCAGGGGATTCCCATGTGTACCAACATTTGAAACTCTCTGCTGTAAGTCCTAGAAGATTTCATGAGTCCCTGGCTTATCTTGACAACATCTTGGCCTCATCAGAGGAAGGGAATTTGGTGCTCTGAGAGTCTACATTGACATCTTCTGGAATAAATGGAACCTTTGGGCTCTCCTCAGAAATTATCAATGAGCAAGTAGGGAGCAGAGACAGTGGCATAGGAAACGGGATTTGCCTGTTCTCCTGGAAACCATTTTTCCTTTGCCTCTCAATGAGGGATGGGCCATTAGGATGAGGAAATAAACACTCTGCTCTAAGGAAACAAATAAATCTCCATGGTTGTGATATATGGGCTCCACCTGCTAAAAATGGCATTGGCCTCTGCATGCAACTCTGAGAGCTTATTTCTTTCACAAGGGGCCACAGCCATCAATATTGACCAGTGGGGGAATTTATCTCCCATCACCCTGCACCAGCAGCCCTGTTAACTTCTCTAACATGCACAGATGTGGCCTCTCTTGACTGCATGAGGCCATGTAGTGGACAACCAATTTGTTGGTCAGCTTTGTTTGTAAAGTTCTGTATGATGTTACTTTTTAGCCGTAAGAGATCTTCTCCCAAATCTGATACAACATAGTGGCACGTGCATTAACTCAGATACATGCCAGGTAAGAGAAGAGTCATGAACTGTCCCTAGATGCACCAAACTGTTCTGTGCAGAGGCCATAGCACCTCCAGGGGGTGCCTGTTTCTTGCATGTGGAACTCTTGGATGTCTTGGTATTGCGGACTTATCATTTGCATTTACTATGTGGCCACCTGGCTAAGAAAGGTCAGAGACCTTTGATGCATGGTCCCCATCAATCACACCTTCTCAACATGGGATTTGTTTTGGGTATTTATGAGTCCCGAGGATGGACCTTTAGACAGCAATTCTCGATGTCTCTCCTTATGAGACCACAGCGCTCAGCGCTGGATGATAGCCCTGCTTTTCAGTAGGCTGAGACTCAACCTATAAAGGATTGTAGCTCTTGCTGCTGTTAAACGCCATCAATAACCATCAGATTGGTTGTTCATGACATGGCCCTCAGTCAAGACAGTCCACATCTGTGCATGCTGGAGAAGGCAGTAGGGCCTTCCCCAATGGTCAGATCCAAAAGATCCCTGTAACTTGGCTATGGGTCATGAGCAGACAAGAAGGAGTCAAATAAGACATCAACATTTGGGACCTGGGTATTGGGGGAATGGGGCTGCCCTAATGAGAATGGTGAGAACTGGTACTGGAATACCAGGTCATGGGATGCACCTGCACATGCCAGCGATGTCACATGGCAGGACTTCAGTAGAGATAGAGTCTAGGGAAAGAGTCTGAACTGGAGATGCACAAATGGGAGCCATTCATATGGACACTTGGAGCAATGGGTAGATGGAGTCCCAAGTGAGAATTTCCAAAAAGTGGGTTGTGGGCCGGGTGCGGTGGCTCACGCCTGTAATCCTAGCACTCTGGGAGGCCGAGGTGGGTGGATCGTTCTGAGCTCAGGAGTTCGAGACCAGCCTGAGCAAGAGCGAGACCCCGTCTCTACCAAAAATAGAAAGAAATTAATTGCACAGCTAAAAATATACAGAAAAAATTAGCCGGGCACGTTGGCACATGCCTGTAGTCCCAGCTACTCGGGAGGTTGAGGCAGTAGGATTGCTTGAGCCCAGGAGTTTGAGGTTGCTGTGAGCTAGGCTGACGCCACGGCACTAGCCCCAGGCGAGAGAGTGAGACTTTGTCTCAAAAAAAAAAAAAGTGGGTTGTGGATCATCAAGCCTTGGGCAGTGTCTGCACTTAGGGGCCATGAATGGGACAAGGCGATGATGGCGACAGATAAGAAATCAGAGAGCAGGAAGAAAGTGAAAATGCAGTGCCAGAGAAAATAGCTGATGATAGGTTTCCAAGGTGGAGGAACTAGTCAGCCATCTAAAATGTTTGAGGGAAGGAAGAAGATAAAACAAAAAATGAGCAGAGGTTGGGGTGACCACTGGTAGGAGCACTGGTCCTCACTGTGGTAAGGGGCAGGGGGCTGGGGGTGAAGTGGGCTCAAGGGCCCAGGGCTGGGGCTTGGGAGGCTGTGAGGGCAGGTCCTGGGGGCACCTCCTACTGCCCTCGAATCTCCCTTGGACCAACATGTGATTTTTCTTCCCCTGAGGCAGACATTGTTAGAGAAGATTTAATCAAGAAAGAGTAATGGCCTAATGGAGTCTGTCCGGATAGATGAGATAATGGCCTGACTCCCGAGTGCTGCTCAGCCTGCTCTCATAATTGGATATCCCGAGACTCCTCTGCTTCTATTAGGTTAACAAGCAGCATTTGTCAGTTAGATTGCAGACAGTGCCGCCTCTCTGCTCTAGTCCTGGTTTTATAAAATCTCCTGGATTTTGAGAGACTTTTTCCTCACTCAGTAGAGTGATTTTCCCTCTTCCTTTCCCAGGGGGTCCTATAGGTGGACACTAGTCAGACTCTGTCCATGTTGAGGTGGGGAGCACAGAGCACACAGAATCCTCTTGCCTGGCCCAGCAAGGAGATTCCTTGGACATTCCCAGTGTCCATTGTGGGATGCAGGCCGTGGCTTCTGTGAAGCTGGTCCCCAAATTCAGAGGTGACTGGAGAAGGTCAGGAGAGTGGAGTCGGATAGGATGGTGGCCTTTCTGTCCCAGGCTGATGGAAGGTAGTGTGTGTGCTGGAGCTCTAGCAGCCATCACGGAACATGAGGACACCCTGGGACAAGGCAGAGGAGCCTTATGGAAGTGAACAATGATGCCAGCCCTAGATCGACCGCACTCCTCTGCACTCTTTTTGTGAGAGAGAAGTTAACTTCCATCTGTCTGAGTTCCTGTGGTTTGCGGTGTTCTCCCCATAACCGATGTGGCCATGACATGAGCACTCCTGACCTCGCTGTGAGGTGCTGACTGGAGAGAGCTGCTTCCCTCCCAACTGGTGGCTCAGCCCTGTGCTCCTCAGAGCACAGTGTGTTCACGGGTCCCCTGGTGCTGGTTCCTAGGCCTGGGCTGGGGCCTGGGATTCTGAATTTCTGAGAAGCTCCCAGGGTATTCTGTGCTGCTGCCCACACCTGGAGTAGCTGGGGCTTAGAATGCATCTGCTTCCTTGAGCCCCAGACCAAGTATCCTCACCCGCCACATTCAGGACACTTTCTGCCCAACCGCTGCCTGCAAGAGCTGCCTCCAGAGAAATGCAATCAGCAAAGAGTATTTTAATGTGGGTGTACCTGGTAGGGCTGAGGGCTCTGTAATGACTGTGGTCCTGGAAGCTGCGCGATCACTCTTCAGCCTGAAGTGACGGGTAATATATTACCTCTCCTCAGCTGGCTGCCCTGTGAGCTTCACTCCACAGCACAATCTTCTGGCACATGTAAGACAAGAAGTTAGAGCATCAATGGGTGATACGTATTAAAGGCCCAGCAAGGAGCCAGCAGATGCATTAACAGTCTATTCCTGCTTTTCCTAACCTGGCAGGTGGATTATCAGGTTGCTGTTTTAACATTGGCTCCATTTGTCTCTTCTTAGTGCTTGGTTAGAAATTGAAGGCTACGGCCCAGGAACCCTAAATTTTCCCAAGGATGCTTAGCACTCCTCAAGGTAGCAGTTTCACTGAAATCAGAGGGTGCCCCCCTTTCCATCCTCACCTTGGCTCCTGCACAGACTCGCTGTAAGTACTGGCGGGGAAGGTGCAGGTCCTGGGCTGGAGGGCTGGGCTCAGAGGAACTCTCACCCCAGCCTCCCTCTAGCTGAAGCCTGCAGTTCTCAGAGTCCTCTCCTTGCCACCCCACTGCCCCTGCCTAGGCAGCGTGTGGTTTCTGTGATGCATCCTCAGGCTTCTCTGCTTGTGCCTGTGTAGTCTTCCTGGCTGGCTCAAATGATTTCTGCTGCTGCCTGAGCCAAACATTCCCATACATCATTTTTCTTTTTGAAAACTGAATCAAGTTTTAACTTTATGCCAACAGCACAATTTATTGTTAATTTTAAAAAGTAGGTGCTTGGGCAATTTAACAACCAGCCCGTGAGCATCGCCTTTCTATTAGGTTCATTGCTTTAAATTGTGTTTGCAGTTCTCACTTGCCACGGTGCTAACCAGGGTGTCACCAAGGTTCTGGGGTCTGCTCCTTTTCCAACCGGTCTGTGTATTACCCACTATGCAGCTGCCAATCACTATGTTTGGACAGTCATCTGCTATTTTTAAAAATAACTTTCTATTATAAAATACATTTTTACTATAAAAAATTTAAAGTCTATATATAAGCAAAAGGAAGAAAAAAATCACCCATAATCCTATCACCAAGAGAGGGCCACCGGAGATGTTGCTGTGGAGGGGTTTTCAGCCCATCTGTGTGAGTGTGCACGTGTGTGTGAATACGTGTATGTGCATACACAACGTACTCCAGTGGTTTTTCAAATAAAAATTGGCTCACTTTATTGTAACCTGTATTTTTGTTCAATAATATGTGCTTTTGTCTTAGTCATTAAACATCCTCCTCTGACAAGGATGGTTTCCTCTGGTGAAAATCATAATTATCCAAGGTGTCTATTAATAAACAGATCCCTGGGCTCTGCAGACAGTAAATCTGATGTGGGGATCAGAGCATCTCATATGATTTCTCGGTTTTTATTCATTGAAAGCCGTATTGTTGAAAACGGAGGCTATTCCAAATGTTTTCTTAAATCTTTTTTTTTTGTTTTTTTTTCTGAGACAGAGTCTGGCTCTGTTGCCCAGGCTGGAGTGTCGTGGCATCAGCCTAGCTCACAACAACCTCAAACTCCTGGGCTCAAGCGATCCTCCTGCCTCAGCCTCCCGAGTAGCTGGGACTACAGGCATGTGCCACCATGCCCAGCTAATTTTTTCTCTCTATATATATTTTTAGTTGTCCAGATCATTTCTTTCTGTTTTTCAGTAGAGACGGGGTCTTGCTCTTGTTCGGGCTGGTCTCGAACTCCTAACCTTGAGCGATCCACCCGCCTCGGCCTCCCAGAGTGCTAGGATTACAGGCATGAGCCACTGCGCCTGGCCCCAAACGTTTTCTTGTAATAAATATTGTTGCTATCTTTGCATACATCAGGTATTGTGGATACATTTTGGAAACTGGATCAATGAGTCAAAGGACCTTTATCATGTTCCAATACAAATTGTCACTCGCACTACAGAAAGGCAGGACGAGTGAACACTGCACAGCAGGGAATGGCAGTGCCCATCTGCCTGCAGCTAGGCCAGCACTGGCACGGGTGTTAAAACAGTTTTACTATCTTCCGATTTTACAGATTCGGTCATTTATTCACTCATTCCATCATAGGTCTATTTTGCTCAACCACTCTGGGCCTCCACAGTGACTGCAGACAGACACGATGGCTAATCTCGTGCTGCTCCCTTGAGAACAGGGATGAGTATGTTTTGCTATGATTTATATCTTCAGTACCAAGGACAGAACCTGGCACATTTGGGGAAAATACATGTTGAATAAACAAATAGAATGGTCTGCCCACTCAGGGGCAACTTCTTCACTGGGAAAGTGCTGCCAACTGTTGCTGACATCCCAGAGACTCCAAGGCTGAGGGATGCTCTGGTGCACAGGCTGGGAGATGCCATCCAAGATTTCCTTCCTGATTGCCCCTCCAGGCTGAAGCAGAGGGCACAGAGACACCCCTTCAGCCCACAGTGGCCTTGGGCATGTGGGTGGTTCATATTCTTGGTCAACCAGCCAGGAGAGTGCTCCTCGCTGGACTCACTCGAAACCTGCAACCGGTGACCAAGCTCCAGCGAAGCCCACGCTGAGCACGAGCTGAGTTACACACACCTTGGGGGTGTAGTGAATGGGCTATAACAAGCACACAATTACCCTCAAAGGGGATCTGTGTCCTTTTTCCTTCTAAATACACTTGTACATTATGAGCTTTTAATTAAATCCAAGGCAGGTGTCACTCTGCACTAAGATTGTGCATAAGAAACGAGAAGATGGAAATGGTGCTGAAAGGGCTTGGGTATTTATAATGCAAGGTAATTGCAGTGCTGGTCCATGAAAAGCATTCCGTTCTCGAAAACTGAAATGAGACTTTGATGTCTTTTGAGATCCATATTGCATTTTTAATTCACACTGAGCTTCCTTTCTCAGTTCTCTACACTCCATCAAGAGCACTGGAGACAGGTAACATTCTGGTAGCAGAGGTGTGGGAGGGCTTGGGCAGAGATGGGATGGTCCAGTTCTCAAGCCTGTCCCATGGTGGGCAGCAATGGAAGCAACTGGAGTCTGGGTGCAAAGGGTGAGGGGTGCCAGTCCTTCATGGCTGAGTCATGACAGTCAGGGAGGTTTGCAGAAGGGCTTTCCACTTCCTGAGGAACCTGAGTCCAAAGCTGTGCTGCACCACCAGGCTATGGCCTCTGCCAGCGACAGGTCACGGTTCTTTGAGTCCAAGCTGCAGACATGGACTCTGGCCAGTCTAAGCATCACAAAACTTGGAAACACTTGAAAATCTAATGCATTTCCACTCAGGACATTGAGTCTTTCCCCTGTTCTGACACTTTGGGAATGCAGTGTAAAGGGAAGGGGAGGAGGGAGCTTGGTTCAGAGTGGGCCTCCTCTCTGCATCCTCACCCCAGCCTGGGTTGTCGTTCCCCTCGAGGACCTGGCAGATGACACCACCACCAGGGACACCTTCCATCAGCCCCACCTTGGTGAGTTAGTTATCCACAGCTTCCTGAGGGCTCACTACAGCAGAGAAAGCACTCCCGAGTCACTTTAAAGGTGAAGAGTAGAAAACACTCCCAGGACAGAAAGTCCACGTGCAGCATCACTTTCTATCTTTTCATTAAGAGCCTCTTCGTGAGAGTCCTTGGCCTTGTCTCTTCTCTGAGTGCCTCAGGATGGATGTAGCAAATGTGACTGCTCCCACGTCTGACACCAGATCCACCCAGATTCCTAGAGATGCCCGAGGCCTTCTATCTCAGGGCTTCCCTACATCCCAGCTTGGCAGTTATGACATCCCAATTAAGCCCCACTTCGAATAATGGGAGGGCGCCTGAGCAGGATTTGGCAGCAGGATGTAACCCGGGAAGATTTACAAAGCAATTCAAGGAGGAATGTTCATGTAAGCTCTTTTTTTATCTAAGAGATAAAAGGCTTCACTGCAAAATATTTACTGCACCCATGAAGCTGGAAAAGAAATCGACTCAGGAGGGTTATTTTATTTAAACATTTTGGCATTCTCTGTGGAAGATCGAACGACGATGATTTAGAATGTGATGTGCTGTACGAAGGAGGGGGTCACACCAACCTGACAAAGTCCTCATCTCTCTCTCAGGACCAAGCACTTAAGCCAAGCTGACTGCCCTTCTTCACCCCTCGCCGTGGTTTCCCAACAGTGTGTTTCCCAGAGCATCTGACTCTCAGGTTAGAGGGAGTATTGGGCCTGTATCTGATCCTTCCTTGGTTTTATGTCTGGGTCAGGGGCCACAATCAGCCTGTGTACATGAGACCTGTGTGCTGCCCCTGTCAGTAATCTATGGGTCCATATGTGGATGTCTGTGTTACCTGTGTGAGTGGCCTGTGCCTTCCTGTGTGACTTACCCATGCGTGTGACTCATAGGCTGCCAACGTGTGTTACCTCTGTAATCTCCTACATGTATAATGCTGCATCACCCGTGTGCCATATATGTGCTGTTCCTTGTGTTCTGTGTGCCACTTATGCGTGCTCCTTGTGAATGTATTACCTGTGAGTGCCTGCTGTGTACTGCAGTCTATATACGTAACCTGTGTGCTACATTTGTGCTGCTGTATGTTACATCTGTGTTACCCAACCACACGCTCCCCTGTGTTAACTGGTGTATGTGTGCGTGTGTACGATCTCCGTGTGCACCGTATGGCTGCATCTTTTGTTTTTCCATGCATTAAGCAGGTGTGATAACTCTAAGTTACCTGAATTTATTGCCTCTGTGTGTCACCTGTTGGTGTGCCAACTACACGTGCACTCACTTGGGTGGGTTGCTCATGTGAGTTACTGTTACAGTGTGGACTTCCTGCGTGTACTGTCTGCATTACCTGTGTCCATGTGGCCTCATGTACCTGAATGTGTCACCATCTTCTATCACTTGTACATGTCACTTGTGTTTGCTGTGCTTATCTGTGTTGCCGCTGAGTCTCCTTTGTACCCTATCCTGTGTTCTCCTGTGCACTTCCTGTATGTGACCTGTGTGCCACCTCGTGTTACCTGTGCCTGCTGCTGCTAACAGTTCCGCACGTTCCTATGTGTGAGCAACTTATGTGTGTCTGTGGGTTATTTACATGTACTGGCTGTGTGTTACCTGCATGTGGCATCCATTACCTGTGTTTGTGCTGCATTATGTTACCTGAGGGACACGGGTGAGCCTCACCTGTGCGTGTTGTCATTGAACTACTGCTCTACGTTACGTCTGGGTTTCACTCACGTGTCTCCTCCTGCTGCTTAGGAGCTGCGCCTCCTGCATTTGGCCTCTGGGTCCTCACGCTGCGTCCCACGGGACGGTCTGGGTGACGGGCAGGGCACGGCCCCTCGCAGAGCCCGCTCTCCTGCTGCCCAGGCGCGCGATGACGGCCGCGCCGCCTGATGGGGCCAGACTCGGCTGCAGCCGGCACCGGTCTCCGTCCGGCCCACGGCGCGACCTCACCGCAGGGGGACTGAGGCCCGCACTGCACGGTCCGGGCCAGGCTCCGCACGCCCCGTGGGCACCGGGGCTCCCGCAAGGGCGCCGACAGCCCCTCCGACGTGCGGGACAGCACAGCGGGGGGCCCTCGGCTGTGCCCACCGCTGCGGCTGCGTCCAGGGCTTCAGTGACGCCATCGGACGCGTTCCCCTCTTTCTACCTCACATCTCCGCCTTGGCCTCTCGGGCTTCGCTAACAGGCTCCAGGGGAGGCCTCCGCCGCCTTCCGGCTCAGACGCCACAGCGACAAGACGGTAGCGGCTCCGTCCACGCTCCTCCTCCGCCACAAGGCCCCGCCTCCAGCCTGCGGCAGTTCCTGACGCCACTCTGACTGGACTGGCTGAGCCATGTGACCAGCCCGGCACCAATCAGGAAGCCAGGGCACAGCCGGCGGAAAGTGTGACTTCTTTCCCATTGGCCCTGAGACACATCCTAATACTCCCATTGGACTTGGTGAGGCCATGTGACCACCCGTGAACCAATCATGGTGCCAGGGCACAGGGGCTTCGACGGCCCAGCCCGAGTCTTAGGCGCCTCCGGGCCGAGGGTGCCAGAAAATCGGGTGGCCCCAGAGGGAGGGGCGGCGCCGTCCGCGGAGCCTGGAGTCTGGGCCCGAGGACAGAGGGGCACGGCGGGCTCTGCCCCAGCTGCATCTGCTCCGCCCAGCCCTGCAGGCCCCGCCCGGAATCCAGCTGCGGAGACGCACTTGGCGCTGGCCGGAAATAGCTGGGCTTTTCCACTCGGTTTGGGGACCAGAAAAGCAGCCTCAGGACGCGCAGAGCTCTGGAGTCGCCGGGAGATGATGGGACCGTCTCCAGAAGGACCAGCTCCGGGAAGCAGGCGGCGGGACGGCAGCCTGGGGCCATCGTCGTGCTAGGCCTACCCTCGGGGGCGAAGGGCCCGGACGCCACGGCCCTGCGGTCCCCTCGTGCTGGGGGGACAGTCCACGGCAGCCGTGGCCCCTTCTCCTGGCCCGTGAGGCCCCACAAGGTCCTGTTTCGTCAGCACCCCATCTTGACTTTCCCACTTCCAGCCTGGGCACCTCCGGGACGCTCTTCCTGTCCTTTGCCCCAGGGCCTTGGCACTTGCTGTTCCCTCTGCTTGGAAGGCCCTGTCCACAGCTAGTTGGGTGTCAGCCTTTGCCCATCATCCTAGCCGGGGCGAGTCACCTCTTCAGAGACCCCTCAGGGACCACCTTATTCCAGCCCCTCAACACTTCACCTCATTTGGTTTCCTCCATAGCTGGCATCATGTCTGCACAAGGGCGGAGCCCACGTGTGTCTCTCACTGCTTCACCTTCAGGACAGAGGGCACTGGCACACGGCAGGGGGTAACCAACCATTTCCTGCTTGGATCTGTGAACACCTATCGTGCACCGTCACAGGTCTGTCACGGGGATGCTGGCCCAGAGTCCCCTGGGGAGGTCGCAGAAGCTTTCTCAGAGGAGGGGCTCTCCATGTGGGAGATTCGCTGACGGGGAGAGCACGTTCCAGGGAAGGAAACCCGTGGAGGCCCAGGCTCAGCCCGTGAACACAGTAGGGTGAGTGGGACCTGCTGGGGGAGGGGAGGGGAGAAGGGTGGGGCACAGGGGAGAGCTGGGGAGGAGGAGAGAGCTTCTGCTCCAGGGCTGGGTCCTGGGGGGTGAAGCGAGTGGTCACCAAGATAAGATTTAGTCTGGAGGCCTGTGAAGGAGACACTGGGCTGGTTTGGTAACAAGTTTCACAGGGCAGAGGCTGCAAATGGAGGACCACGCACCGGGCATGATCCTCAGGTATTTGCTTAACCTGATCAGGGATTTAAAACATTTGTATTAGTGACCAGTGCTTAAAAAGTGAGAGGTTTTGCCTGGAATTCTGATTTGTGGTTTTCTTGAACAGTCAGGACTCTGGTAACCGTGAGCCCCATTCCCATGTGGCAGCCATCGCCTGGTGTTCAGCAGTGGACTCCCCCTCATGGGGGCGTGCTCTCACCAGCCCCCCAGCCCTACCTGCTCCAGCCTGTCTGGCACCCTCGTGCTGGAGGGTGTCCCGAGGATTCCAACTTTACGTCAACTCATATTCGCCCAGTGGAGCTTTGGAAATTGTGAGACTGTTCATGACCTTGAGAAGGTTTGACTTTCATGTTGGATGAGGTGGACAGACGAGTTCGGCACAGCACGGACAGCATGCCACGTAGGGAAAGGAGCGGGAAGAACCTTGATGTGAGCCTGTGATGGTGTGGTCAGCAGAATAACTGCCCCAAATATGTCCACACTCTCCTCTCTGGAACCTGTGAACATGCTGCCTTACCTGGGAAAGGGGCTCTGCAGATGAGATCAGGGGTCTGTACCTGAGATGGAGGATCCTGGGTTATTTGGGTAAGCCCAGTGTAATCATGTATGACCCTAAAATACAGCCTTTCCCAGCTGGGTCAGAGAGATGAGCCAGAGGACGAGAGATTTGAGTGTGAGAGGGGCTCAGCCTGGTGCTGGCTTGGAAGACAGAGGAGGTGGCGTGAGCCAAGGCACTCACATGGCCCCTAAAAGCTGGGAAGGCCCTCAGCTGACAGCCAGTAGGAAACAGGATCTCAGTCCTGCAACCACAAGGAACTGAATTCTGCCAGCAACCTGAGGGAGCCAGCAAATGGACCTCCCCTAGGAGCTCCAGAAAGGAACAAGGCCTGCCAACCACTTCATTTTAGCCCAGTTAGAGCCAGGTCAGACTTCTGACTGTGACTGTCAGAAAACACATTTGTGTTGTCCAACCCACCAAGTTTGTGGTGATTTGTTAGGGCAGCAGTGGGAACCTAATGCATGTGATCATGTTTCTGGAAGTAAAGAAAAGCTGACCTGCAGCTTGCAGAGACTGGAAGGCTGCTCCGCCTGGGTCCTGTGTGCAAGGGACTGGGGAGCTGAGCTTAGGATGGAGAGTGGAAATAAGATGCGGTGAGAAGGACGCGTCCACCTGGCCAGAAGAGGCTGGTAGCATTCACCGGCATCCTGAAAGGTAAAACAAGGTGAGCTAGCCTCAAACCACCAGCACCATGAACTGGACTCTTGTGAGCTAAGTACCCACTTACCCGAGTGCTGATGCCATTTGCTTAGTAACCTTGGCAGAGGATCAGCAGATCCACCTACTGGACATGAGAAAAGGAACAGGTTTGGAAAATGTGTGATCTGCTGCAGTGTTTTTATTTTCTATTGAATTGTCATACTTGTCCTTTTTGTGTCCTTTGAAATGATACATCTAAAGATTGATTTTGTTGACAGTAGTGCTTTTTGCTTGCTGTGATCTTATACTTTCTCAAGGTTCTCAGGGAGGGGTCATTTTCCTTTCATTGGCAGGTCTGAATCACACGCCATTATTTATGGAGTAATTGGGCAGTTTCTCTCGGTTTTCCTTGTTATCACCAGCTGCACCAGCCCTGGCACGGATCCCAGAATGTTGTCTGTGACCTGTGGCAGGTGACTCCCTCTGTTGAGCCTGTGTGTGAGTCTGTGTCCAGGAGAAGGGCTTGGCTGAATGGTTCTGGGAACTTGGTCCCCTCCCACACTTGCTTGACATTCATTCTGTGAACTGATCTTTGTCCACTGTGTGTTGCGGGCCAGGCCCTCTGCTGGGTGCTGGGTGTGAGCCTCAGAGGGAAGGGCAGTTCCTACCAATCAAGTCGCACGTTAGAGATCTGAATGCCAGGAGGGAGGTTATTTTGATTATGCCCCAACGTCATAAAGTGGATTCTATAGTGGACTGAATTTTTCGACCCTCCCAGCCAATTCACCTGTTGAAATCCTAACCATCAAGGTAATCGTATTAGGAGGTGGGACCTTTGGGAAGTGATTAGGTTGTGAGGGTGGAGGCCTCAAATGGAATTACTACTCTTGTAAAGAAAAAAAAAAAAAAAAAAGCCCAGAGAGCTGCCTTCCACCATGTGAGGACACAGCAAGAAGCCAGCCATTTCCTAGAAGAGAATCCTCACCAGAACCTGACCCTCCTGGCTCGCTGATCTCGGACTTCGGCCTCCAGAAATGCGAGAAGCAAATTTTTGTTTATCGCCCCCCCAGTCTGTGGTCTTTAGCTACAGCAGCCTGCGCTAAGACACAGAGCCTAGAGGGATGTGCCCTCACACGTAAGTTTGCTTTGTGTGAGCAAATGAAAGAGAAGTGCAGGGGAGGGAGGGCAAAATGATACTGGCTGGCACGGGAGCCTGAGGGAGCACTAGGGAAGGCTGAGCAATTTCAACTCTCACTCAGGTATAAATTAAAAATCATCTAAAGTGAGTTGACTGAACTCAGGAGACTCTCTGCTTCCAACTGGTAGGCAGGGGAAATGGAATATGAAGAAACGGAACAGATGTTCTGACTAAATGTTAATAACCCATAGGCATGTGTGAAAGGCAGGATCGTATAAAATCAGAAAATCAATTTTAATCTAAAAAAAATACAGTGGTAGTTCCAGTTCCTGTTATTCTTCTGAGGTCCAGGTTGAAGCATTAGAGCTGAGGTAATAAGAAATATAGGCTGGTGCATCTGGGAGAGAATAAAAGTGTACATTTAACATAAATATTTGAGTCCAGGGTCCTATTCATGAGAAAGATGGAAAAGTATTTGATAAAGGCCTTCGGATACAGTGCTTCACTCAAAAATGCCTTGAAACAAGAATGAAAAATTTAAAAATTATTTCTGCATGCTTTACTGCAAAGCTGGTCTTACGAACTTGAAGTTAATAACCATGGTATTCAGCGGGCTGGCCTTGTACTAAGGGCTTAGATGGATTATCTCATCTAATCCTCACCCAGCCGGGCAGGCACTATTATCCTCACTCTTTCCCTGTGAGGAGACAGGCGCAGAGAGGTCACAGTTGGCAAAGGCCATACATCCAGCGAGGAGCGGGGGGAGCCAAGATCCCACACAGGTCTGTCCCACTCAGAGCTGGGTCCTTAGCACCCGGCGTGTGGCATGGGGTGGGGGTGACATACAACTCACAGGCTGTGAAAGTCGTAACAGTGCTTTGCCCCTGTACATCACTCAGGGTTCCAGTTTAAGTTCGGGGCCTTTGAAAATCAGTGTGCCCAGCATTCAAACAGATCACTTGTTTTTGTTTTCTGTTCAGTATCACATGAAGTAGATTCCTTTTTGTAGGGCCATTTTGAATGAAAAACTTAATTTTAAACATTGGGGTCACTCAGTGGTGAGATGTTCAGACAGATGAGGGCATCCCCATCCCCCAACTCCTCTTCATTTGGGAGGTTGGGCTCCTTGAACTGAATTACTCAGACAGTTCAAATTACATTGTCTCTCACTTCGCTCTTGCTTTCTCTGTTTTTGAGTATATATGTTGGATTCAGTAATCACCTGGCTGTGACAGGATCCCACTGTGGGCCATATACTAACTTAGTAGAAGACTCTTTGGTCGAGATCCACATAGCGAAGCCCCTGCACTGACTTTCTGTTCCCTCTGCATATGTGACCACAGGCAGGGCATGCTGACCACCTGCAGGGTCAGCCTCTCTCCATTCCCTGACGGGGGTACTGGCTGACCGGGACTCGGCGTGCTGAACCCAGACCTGCTTATGCTGGTTGTATATGTTACCAAATTTAGGTGCTTTAATAAAGCATCATAAGTCAATGAGCTAAGAGGGCAAAATAAGGTTGTTATTCCTATGAAACCTGAATTGAAAGTAGGTTTACTTAATAGAGATGTTAAGAAAATCTTTTCAATTAAATGTAGTTGAAGCAACTATAGGGAACTGGGTAAAAATACTGAATTTTGTACTGAAATGGTTGAATGGTGGACCAGAGGCAGCCTGCACTCTCGCTGGCAAGGAGCGGAACAAAGGCTGCAGGCAGAGGTTCACCCACGGATGGACCATCTCGGAGAGAGCTTGTGTATTGTCAGAGAAGCAACCAGAGACACCCAAAGTGGAGGGGAGAGAGGCTGATGACCCGCTCAGCAAGATTGGAAGGTACCTGGAGGGGAAGCGTCCACATGTGGGGAAGGGTTAGGGGGAAAGATCCCCAGGGCTCTGCGGTCCCCAGCAGGCAGTGAAATCCAAGCTGCAAGGGGGCTCCCCCACTACGGCAGGCCTCTGGACTGATCGGGGAGCTGTTTGGAGACTGTGCAGCAGCACAGAACCAGAGGGTGAGCACAGTGGGGTCCTACCAACTTCTGGTCTCAGATCACTTCAAAAGACGCCAACTGCACTCTCAGTCCCAGAGCACCCGGTCTGCAGAGGGGCTGGCTTCACTGCAGCCACCAGGTCAGGGAGGGAGTAAGGAGGGTGGGAGCACTCAGTGCACTGTGACTGGGTACCGTGCACCCCACCCAAAGCCCCCATCGGCTGCCTCCGGGGGATGTGAGCAGAGCAGGCACCCACCAACCCTCAGCTTCTGCTGCTGCCGTTTTGCCATCACTGTAGCACCACTACTGCCACCTGAGTAGCACCACAGCAGCTGCCACAGTCAGACCTAGGCGGAGGGAAAGCTCCGGTCACCATGACTCCCTGGCAGAGTGCTGTAAGTCTCCCCAGCCCTTCCAGCTGTGGGTGGCCCAGCCCTGCAGCCTAAGGAATCATCCTGCTGCTGTCTGTGGTTCCACAATCCATTCAGGCAGTAGCCAAGACCCCAGACCTGTCCAGGAGACTGCCAAAGTCCCACGCCCTGCCCAGGCACTTGCCAAGTCCCCAAGACTCACCCAGGTGCCCAGGGTCTCAAGAGACCTGCCCAGGCACTGACCAAGGTGCTGCGACATGCCTAAGCATCTGCCGAGTTCCTGTGACATGCCTGGCTGCAGACCCATGATACATTCAGGTGACCTCCAACGACCCACAACCCACCCAGGCACCAGCCAAAACCATACCACCTGCGTCCATGGAGAGGGACCTGCCTACCTCCCTGCTTAAACTGTCAACAGCAGCCTGGCAACCAATGGCCAATCCGAATGCACATCCCCAGCACCAGCATGGAATGTGACAACCACAGTGGAACAGGATGGTGCGGGAGAACAGCTGCATTACAGGTTGTCAGTGCATCTCCCCTCTCCTGCCAGGTCAGTCCTTCCGAGTAGGACACAAAAGTCCTATCTAGGGATTTCTCTTCCTTCTCACTAAGTAGAACAGCTCCCAGCAAAGGAGAACAGGTGTGCCACAAACCTATCATCCTGAGCTGAGAGAAGAGGTTTCAGATGAAAAGAAACCAGCAAAAGAATTCTGGCAACATGAAAAAACAAGCTAGTTTGACATCCTCAAATGATAACAATAGATCCACAGCAACTGACCCCAACCAAAAGGAAATTATTATTATTATTATTTTTTTTTTGAGACAGAGTCTCACTCTGTTGCCCGGGCTAGAGTGCCATGGCGTCAGCCTCGCTCACAGCAACCTCAGACTCCTGGGCTCAAGCAATCCTCCTGCCTCAGCCTCCCAAGTAGCTGGAACTACAGACACGCACCACCATGCCCAGATAATTTTTTCTATATGTTTTTAGCTGTCCAATTAATTTCTTTCTATTTTTTTTTGGTAGAGACGGGGTCTCGCTCTTACTCAGGCTGGTCTCGAACTCCTGAGCTCAAAAGATCCGCCCGCCTCGGCCTCCCAGAGTGCTAGGATTACAGGCGTGAGCCACCGTGCCCAGCCAAAAGGAAATTATTGAAATGTCAGAAATGGAATTCAGAATATGGGTGTCAAACGAGATGAACTGAAGAGAAAGTTGAAAACCAAAACAAACCAAAAAAAATATTTCAGGACATGAGTGAAAAATATGAACAACTCACTAAAGAAATAGACAACATAAGAAAGGATATAATAGAACTTAAAGAAATAAAAGAGTGATTTAGGGAATTAAAAAATACAGTAGAAAGCTTCAACAACAGATTAGACCAAGCAGAAGATAGAGTCTCAGAGGTTGAAGACAAGGCTTTTGAACTAACCAGAGCAATCAGGCAAGAGAAAGAAATGAAGGGCATACAAATTGGGAAAGAGGAGGTCAAACTATCCCTGTTTGCTGACATTATCTTCCACCTAGAAAATCCTAAAGACTCCACCAAAAGACTCCTAGAATTGATTAATAAATTCAAGAAAGCCTCAGGTTGCAAAATCAATGTGTACAAATCAGTAACACCTCCCATATACTATTAACAGTCAAGATGAGAGTCAATTCAAGGACTCAAGACCATGTACAATGTAGCTACAAAGAAAATAAAATACCTAGGAATACACTTAACCAAGGAGCTGAGAGATCTCTACAAGGAGAATGACAAAACACTGATGTAAGAAATAGCAGATGACACAAACAAATGGAGAAACATCCCTTGCTCATGGATTGGCAGGATCAACATTGTTCAATGTCCATAATACCCATAGTGATTTACAGATTGAACACAATTTCCATCAAAATACTACAGTCTTATTTCACAGACTTAAGAAAAAAAAAATCCTAAGATTCGTTTGGAACCGAAAAAGACCCTGAATAGCAAAAGCAATCCTAAGCGAAAAGAACAAATCTGGAGGCATTATATTACCTGACTTGAAATTATACAACAAGGCTATAGTAACCAACACAGCATGGTACTGCTATAAAAGTAGAGACATAGATCAATGGAATAGAATAGAGAACCCAGAAATAAAACCATATAGCTATGGCCAACTGATCTTTGACAAAGTAGACAGCAACATACACTGGGAACAGGAAGCCCTATTTAATAAAAGGTGCTGGGACAATGGGATAGCCACATGCAGAAGAATGAAACAGGACCCTATCTCTAACCATTCACAAAAATTAATTCAAGATTGATAGAAGACTTAAATGGAAGGTGTGAAACTAAAAATTCTAGAAGAAAGTGTAAGAAAAACTCTTCTAGACGTTGGCCTAGGCAAAGAATTTGATTAAGACCCCAAAGGCAAATATAGCAGCAATAAAAATAAATAAATAGGACTTAAATTAAAAAAGCTTCTGCAAAGCAAATAATCAACAAAGTGAATAGAAAGCCTACAGAATGGGAGAAAATAATTACAAACTGTACATCTGACAAAGGATTAATGTCCCAAATCTATTAATGCAAAGAACTCAAACAAATCAGCAAGGAAACAAACACATTAAAAAGTGGGCAGAAGACATAAACAGAAGTTTTTCAAAAGAAGATAGAGAAATAGCCTACAACCATATGAAAAAATGCTTATCCTCACTAATCATCAGGGAAATGCAAATTAGAACTACAATGAGATACCATGTTACCCCTATTAGAATGGCCATTATTAAAAAAGTCAAAAAACAATAGATGCTGGCACAGATGCAGAGAGAAAGGAACGCTTACACACTGTTGGTGGGACTGCAAATTTTTACCACCTCTATGGAAAATGGTATGGAGAGCCCTCAAAGAGATAAAAGTAGACCTACCATGCGATCCAGCAATCCCACTGCTGGGTGTCTACCCATAGGAAGATTACTCATTTTATAAAAAAGACACCTGCACTTGAATGTTTATCACAGAAAATTTCACAATTGCAAAGATGTGGAATCAACCTAAGTGCCCATCAATTCACAAGTGGATAAAGAAAATGTGTGTGTCTGTGTGTGTACATATACACACACCATGGAGTACTACTCAGCCATAAAAAGAATGAAATAATGTCGTTTGCAGCAACTTGGAAGGAATGGGAGTCCATTATCCTAAGTGAAGTATCTCAGGAATGGAAAACCAAACACCACATGTTCTCAGTAATAAGTGGGAGCTAAATGATGGGTACACATGGGCACAAAGAGATATAAAGGACATTGGAAACCAAGAACAGGAGAGGGTGGGATAAAAACTTACTTACGGGGTACAATGTAAACTATTCTCATGACAGACACACCAAAAGCACTCACTTAAGCATTCTGCAACACACCCAGGTAACAAAAACATTTGTACTCTCTTAATATTTTGAAATAAAAAAATAAAAACAAGAGCAGTCTTTTGCAGCAACTTGGTTGGAACTGGAGGCTATTACCCTAAGTGAAGTAATTTAGGAATGGAAAACCAGATACAGCATAATTTCACTTGCAAGGGGGAGCTAAGCTATGGGTCTGCATAGTCCTACAGAGTGACATAATAAACACTGGAAACTCAGAAAGGGGAGGGTTGAGAGGGGGATGAGGGACCGAAAATTACCTACTGTGTACAATGTACACTATTCAAGTGATGGATACACTAAAAGTCCAGATTTCACCACTAGAGAATTCATCCATATAACAAAAAACCACTTGTACCCCCTAAATTTATTGAAAAAAATAAAAAGAACAAAAATCCATTGAACTGTAATTCCTAAGTACTATAGTATGGCTGTGGTTGACGTAAGAGAAAGTGGGCAAGCATCCAGTTATGAAACCCATACTCAAAATATTAGCAATTGTACATTTGCAAGCTGTACATTACAATCTTTTCAAGAGGTACAGATCTTTTTCCCATGTTTCCCCACTTCACCTAACTTTTTCAGTTAAACAACCAACTAAAGAAACATCTACTCTGGTATGACGTTCATAGGTAAGAAAGAGAGAGACCCTTACTCTTGGTAATTGAGATTTCTCTGTCTTTTACAGTCTCTCAGCTCCCTCAAACTCAACACTGGGTGACCTTTGACTCCTCCACCATCGCTGCAGGAGCTATGACTTTCCATAATCCTGGAGCTGTCTCCTCTCCCAACCCCGGCTTCCATCCCCTCTGCTGCCACCTGCTTCCAAACTTCCCCTCCATTCACCTGGGTGATGCTTCCTCCTCTGCGGGCTCCTCTCTCTCCCCAGCCCCACCCGTTCCAAACTCCACATTCCTGAGACAGGCTCACTGGGACCATCCCCAGCGAGCCAGCAAGTGTCTGCGGGACAGATGAAGGGAAAACTTGGGCACCGGGCACTGCCCCAGGTGTCCACAGTGCCCCAGCAGGCATCTCTTCCACCCACTCTCCACGCTCTTCACGTCAGGTACACTTACCGATCACAAATCGGGAGGGGCACCGGATCCAGCCACTGGACACGTGCTGCCATAGCCACAGTGTCCTTCGTGGAGACAAACGAGCAAACGTCTCCCGTGCACGCAGGAGACGTCAGAAGACGGTTGGGCTCCCCTGAAACAGGCTGCAGCTGGGGGGCCCCGCACACCCAGCGGGACTTGTCTCCATCCTCCTTCCACTGCGGGGCTCACGTCTGGAGCCTGGGGCCATGACTTGCCTGGAACCACAATAGAGCATTTCCCTTGCCCTGCCACGGGCAGGCAGATCCCCATCCGGGGGCTTCCTCCCGACTCCGGCTTCCGTGCTGGGCGAGGGGCAGGCCCTCTCACAGCGGAGCGGTCCAGTGTGCGTCGCACCAGCTGGCAGACGCAGGCACGAGCCAGGCCGCAGAAGGAGCCGCGCACGGCCCCCCACGGCGGCTCACACTCACACTCACACTCACGCCCGCAAACGTGAGTCGCAGAGCGGAGCTGGCCTGGTCCCCAGCACGTCCTCATTCCTGTTCGGAAGGCGCCCCGGGGCGTCGTGGCGGATCCGCCGGGTTGTGGCGTCTGGTCGGAGACGCCACTCTGAGGCGGCGGCGAGGCTGTGGCAGGAGAACGTTCTGGACCCGCAGTGGGGCGGGGCGGTGAGCCGCGGGGACGGGCTGCGTCGGGCCTCGCTCGGGCTCTGCGAGGAGCTGCCTGGGCGTCGAAGCCTCTGCTCCTCGGGGCTCCCGCCCAGGACACGTTTCCACGACTCCAGCAGGGAGCCGGGCGCACGTCCCAGGGGCCCCTGCGGCCAAGCGCCTCACATGACCCGGCCTCACCAATCAGAACCTCTCATGTGACCCGCATGTGACCCTGTCCCATCATGTGGCCTGGGCCCACCAATCAGAACCTCCCGTGAGCCTCCGCTCCCGACCAGCCCCAGGATAGGGAAGATGGCCCCAGGCGGGCCGTCTGGGGCGCTGGAGGAGACCCTGGGCGTCGGCGCAGCAGGGCGCGGTGGACGGCCCCCTCCGCGGAGCAGCCCTGGCGTGCGCGGGCGCTCGTTCCCGTCCACCAGGCCGCGGGCCAAGTCTGCGCCCACGAAGGGGCTCTCTGCCGTCCACGCGCGACGGCTGTGGGTGCGCGCTCGGACCCGCCGGCCCTGCCGAGCCACCCCGCGCTCCGCCGGGAGCCCGGGGGTCTGTGCGCGCCGACGCCCGGGAAGCGCGGCTGTGACGTGCCCTTTTTCTACTTAGCCCGGCGAGGGCGGGTTTCTGCTGACAGTCAAGAACCCCGCGATGCAGACGCCGGGCGTGATTCGCCCAGGCAGGGGTTGGTCTGGTCGGTCCTTTCAGGGGTGTCCTGCTGCTGGACTCCAGCGGGGCGGGAGGAGGCCAGCACCTGGCCGGGGGAGACCCGTCTTTGTCGCAAGAAACGCGCACACACGTGTGCAAACCCAGAAACACCCAGTACACAGGCGAACACAGAACCGCAAACACACAAGCAGACCCCCCCCTCCCCCCGCCCAGCTCCCTGTTTCTCCTGCCCCTAGAACTGTGGACACGAGCGGGCCCTGCTAGACTTTGAAACTGAAATCGAACATCCGAAATCCCACCGAACATCCGAAATCCCACCGCCGCCGAGTTCTGGAGAAAGAGTCCCGTAGTGAGCGCTGACGGCCAGGCCGGGTGAAATGCCCGCGTTGCAGCCTCTGTCTGGGAGGGTCGCGGGGATAAGCTGCTCACGGCTGCAGGACGATAAGGATCGAACGCTAGTGGCTTTCAGCGGGGGCTGCCAGTGCCCAGCACAGGGCCCGGGCAGTGTTGTTGGCAGTGGGCCCTCTGCCCTCCGCAGGGCACGGCGGGCGGGCTACATGCTGGGACCCAGGTTGGCACGACGCGGTGTGTGCCATTTGTGCAGCAGCAGGGGCGCGGGCGTAGAGACGGGGGAGTCATCCTCGGCCCCGTGCTCCAGCTGCAAACAAGGATTTATACCCAGGCCAAGTCTATCCACTAATGCATTTCGAAGGAAGAAAATCACATCTGAGAGACGGTAGTTGTGCAGTATACTGCATTTGAAATTATATTATAATTCTGTGAAATCTCGTTATTTATGTCTAGACTAAAAGAAATTGAGTTTTCGTTATCTAACTAAATTTCCTGTTGTTTTTAGGAGAAATGCTGTTTTTAGGGCCGACTGCCTCATTCCTGAAGCGTGTTCTTTTCAGAGCTGCCCCATGAGGGGCTTCTGGAAGTCTCTGGGACTCTCGGGTTTGTCCTGGAGGATCCGTTTGGAGGGTCATCTGTCTGCCCTGGGCCTGTTTGCCCTCAGGCCCCTTCCTTCCCCTTCCCCTGCACCCCTGGCTGAACCCTGGGGGCTGCATCTCCCAGGCTCTGACAGGGCTGGTGTCTGCCTGGATCAGCCATCGGAAGCTGTGGTGGAGGGTGGGCCAGGAGAACCCAGGGCACCCCCACCCCTAGCCTGGGCCCCTCTCTGCAGTGGCTGTGTCTCCCCCATGGCTCCTGCCCCCTCTGTGGCCCCAGAGTTCAGGATCCCACCCCACCCCCTGGTCCCTCTACCCCAGGGTCAGGGACAGGTTGCTGTGCCAGCTGATCTTCGCCTCACAAGCCCCATTTGCCTTCTCAGCTCTTCACTCTGATCCCTGTGTTATCCCTTCCTGGTTTGGAGCACCTGCAGTGATCCCTGTTCCCCCGTTGAACCCTGGTGCAGACACGCCCCTGGCCAGGACACTCGGGACTCCACCCCCTGCCCACTTCATCTCCCCCGATCCTCATGCGTCCCCCACCTAGCATGTGTTGACTCCCCTCCATCTTCCATGTCAGCCCTGGGGCCTTTGCTCCTGCTGCCTGCTTGTCTGGAGTCCCCACCCCAGATCCAGCCCCTCTGTGAAGTCCCAGCTCATGTGCAACCTCCAGAGGTCACCAGTCCTGAGCTTCCCACCTGCAGACAGGATTTTCTGGGTTCTTCTGGAGCCCTTGTCTGTCTGCTCGTGAGTGCTCAGCAAGAATTTATGCTGGGGTGGTCACACATGCTCATTTTCATTCATTCTTTTATTCATCAATTGTTCACCAAGTATTCACTGATGCTAACTAGGCGTTAACCACTGTGATACAGCAGGGCAACTAGGACTTTTTCAGGTGTGGGAGACAGAAATTCCAACTGAAACTTGCTGAAGTAAGAAGGAAATTGTTTTGACTCGTAAAAATCCATAGGTATGTCAGCTTCGGGCATGGCTGGATCCAGGAGATCTTCAGAATTCTCTCTTTTCACCTCTTACTCTTCTTTCCTCTGTATTTGGGGCATTGTCAGACACTGTTCATCGTGGTGTCAAGATGTCTTGTAGAAGCTGTGAGGCTTGCGTCCTAGCCTCTCAGGAACCCTGCAGGTAGAAGTGCATGACTTCTCCAGTTGTCTCAACAAAAGTTCCAAAATTTAGCTTCCTTGTCTCCCAGTGGTTTTGGGTCACACATCCGTCTGTATCTCCATAATCGTGCCCAGGAGAATTCACGTTTTGATAGTGCCTGAAACACAGGCTGAGTGAGCCAAGGCCTGTACTTGAGGCAAGTCAAATATGTGTGCGTAAACTTTTACAGATTTTATATGTATATATTCAACTTAAATGTTGATTTTGAGAGAATTGTAGAATCGTGCTGTTGTAAGAAGTAACTCAGAAATGTTGTGCACCCTTTGCCCAGTTTTCCCCAGTGGTAGCATCTGGCAAAACTATGGCACAATATCACAGGCAGAGAAGAGCCACTGAGGCCTTGGCATGTGGACAAGGTGGAGTAGTCCTGACCAAACGTCCGGCAGGTTGATCTCAGTTGTGTTGGAACATGCGCATCGGCGTGTTTGCAAGAAGCCAGCGCAGCGTGCTGAAGCTCACCCTAGAGGTTACAGGTTACAGGGGTTGTGCGAGGCGTGGTTTGGTTGGGACAGGTACTCAGAGCCTGCTTAGTTATGGTGTAGCTGTACAAGGAGAAGGTGTTCGCACAGGGACGTGGAGCTAAAAATCAGCTTCCCAAGATGCGGCAGACTGGGAATGTATTCGTGCATCGCTTGCATAATTAACATTAATTTTTAAATTGGAAATAAATAAAACAGCTTCCATTTGCGTGAAGGCAGACTCTCTCTTTCCTAGTGTGGTGGTTGTTATGTGACGGGCAGAGAGCATATGATTTTATCTCATGTCTTCAGTAGTTCTCTGGAAATAATGTTCCGACACAATGAGGTTAAGAGCTGTATTATTGTAGCTTTGCATAATTGCAGGATTTTACTGATGATATAAACCAGCATGTGCGCTCGGTCTATAAACAGCCCCTCTCCCTGCTTACAGCAGAGAACGTCCTTCCTGTGGTTTGCTGGGTCCTGTCCCTGGCTTCACAAGGGAGGGGCGGTCCTCGGAGGGTGGTCGTTCCCCCGGATCCTGGCAGCGAAAGCATCAGGTGCTGCTGCCCTCTTCCAGGGGGCGAAGCGCCAAGGGCGAGGGAGAGGGATAGATGCACAATATGCCCCACACACGGTCCCTGCTCAAGGACCTGCTCTGGCTCCCTACTGACGCCGATGATGGAGGAGCCACAGGCAGAGGGGCAGGAGGGCCCAGCATGCACCGTTTCTCTAGTGGGTACTGCGTGCCGGACGCTGAGTGTGTCTTATGCATCATCTGCTGCCCTGGTTGGATAACCTGCGGCACAGGCGTGGTGACTCTCCCCACTCTGCAGAGGGGGGTCTAAGCTCAGCGCTGATGGCGGAGCCTGAGTCCACACCCAGGCCAGATTTTACCAGGGCCTGTGTCCTCCCCACAGCGCCGCATGGCCGTGGTACCATGTCGATTCGAGTTCGGGAGCGGTTTGCCTGGGGTCACAGGTGGGGCGTGGCTGCCAAGCAGTGCTCCTTTCTGTGGCGTCAGGGCAATGAAAGAATGGCGATGTCAGCACAGATGGGAATGGCGTGGAGCAGGGAGGTCCGGGAGGCACCGGGCAGGGGTCCAGACTCTCGTTCTGACCTCCGCAGTCCACCGTCACCACCACCATCATCACCATCACTGGCATGGCAGCCACCCCTTCCTCCTTTCTTCCTTTTTAAATAATGTCTTTCTTTTGTATACGTCGTTGATTTCTCAGAGAAAGTGAGGTCACCTTTCATTGTGGTTTTGATTAACTTGTTTCTTTCTAAAATATACATGCACTGTTCAGATATTTACAAGAACGTGTTCATATATTGTGGAATTAAAACTAAATAATTACCTAAAACAAGAGAAGAAACGTGTAGCCATTCACTCTCCTTAGTCGTGTTTTGACAGCTCTCTTTCCAGTCTTATTTTTATGCAAAGATGTGCCAATGTGTTTTTTACCAAACACGGGATGATGCAGCCCGTGATGTTTCACAGCGAGCTTTCTTCACTGGGCGCTGTGTCCCCACCTTTCAAGCCCATGGCCACCCTGCTACACGTGCTTCATGACATGGAGCCTCACGCGTGTCCTCTCCCACCTGTCCTCATGGCTGGCCAGTGAGTCAAGGCCCTGTCCTCATCTCCTCTGTCCCTTTGGATCCCACTACTGCTTGGTCGCCACCCTGGGACCCGCCCCTTCCCGGGCCCCCCTCGCTTCCATGTCCCGTGGGGTCCTCGTCCTCAAGTGGTCCACAGCTCACAGGGGATCCCGCTCACGCCATTGTCACGCATTTCCTGAGGACCTCCCCATTCCAGACACAGGGCTGGGTACTGGGGACCCAGGCACAGCCCCTGCTGATACTACTTGATCACTAACAGGCACCAGGGATTTACTTGTCTACTCTCCTTCATTCTCTCAGCAGTCCTTCTGGGCTGAAGCTTTAGGACTCAGTGACACTTGTCACATTATCTGTTTTAGGACTCAGTGACACTTGTCACATTATCTCTGCCACAGTCAGCCACATAAAGAGACAGAACAAATCACAGCCAAGTGAGGGTGGACAGAAACATAAGTGAGGAATAAGCCTTTATGTTATAAAGCACCGAGACCTGTGGTGTGTTTGTTACGCAGCAGAACCCAGCACATGCTGACTGACACAGCCATGTCTCTCCTGTGTCTCCCCTTCTCCCCGCAGGGCCGAGTCCACTGGGGACCCACAGATGAGCCCCTGTGGACTGAGAGGCCGAGTCCCTGCTCACGTCTCTCCTGTCACCTGGTCTCTGCGGGTCCCTTGTTCCCAGCCTCTCTCGCTGCCCGTGCTCCTTGCTCCAGCCCAAAGCGCCCGCCAGGACCCGGCGGCTGGCAAGAGCAGGCGACAAGCTCCAGCTTGCCCTGCCGAACCGTGGAAATGAGTCTGTTTCAATCAATACTCCTCAGGGCCTCTGGGCTGGGGCGAGGTGAGTTTCTGCCCTGGAGGAACCAGCTGCCGAGGAGCCTGCCGCAGACAGCCCAGGAAGGAAGCATGTCTTCTTCTGTTTCTCCGATATCGTTCTCTCTGCAGTTCAGGAAATGTCAGTGCACTGGCTGCCAGCACGTGCCCTGCAGCCACACGGGGCCTGGGTCCCATTTAGCACTTGCCCAGCTGCAGACGGGTCTGCAGATCCATCAGTTTGGAGGCATCGTCCCTCCCAGAAACTGCCGCTCCTCTTGCGGGGACTCGGGCTGTGCGCCGTCAGTGCGCAGGACGAGCTCCAGCCTCCACCGGAGCTTCCCACGGCGCGGAGAGGCTGAACGCGCTTCCCAGACCTGGATCCGACTCCATCTCCCCACCCCATGGGGCCTGCGTTTCTCCTGACCTCTCAGGTCGCGCATCTTCACGTCAGATGTGTGGCTTTTCCGTGAACATTCTTCACAAACCAGCCGTGCCCTGGCGGGCGCACCCTAGGGCTGAGCAAGGGCCCGTGGGGGGTCAGTCCAAGGCTCTCGGGTCCAGCCCAGGCCCCGCCATTTCCTGAGTGTGGGGCTCGGGGCTGCCCTTACCCTCGCTGCAGCTGTTTCCTCACCGTGCGATGGGGACGAGGGCACCTTCCTCAGGGGCTGTTGGGGGATTGCCCGGGACGATGTGCAGAAATCAGCGCAGCCCAGGACGCACAGAGCTCAGACAGTGTGGTGGTGTGGCCTAGTCCACGGTGGGTCGGCAGGAGCAGCTGATTCACACTGAGAAGAAACAAACCCCAGTGTGCGTGGCGTCCCTGCAGCCGCTGTCCCCACACAGGCATTTCATGCTGGGGGCTCTGCAAGGGCCCCATGTGACGCGGGGAACCGTGCTGGCGCTCAGGCCGACGTGCTGAGGATTTTAAACCCACCCAGGGTTTCACCTTTGGCTATCCCAGTAAAACTGTCTTCTTTTTTCTTTAATTGTGATGAACACCTACTTAGAAAAGCAAAGAGTAAAACACGTGTCCCCCTTCCTCGTATCAGATCACTGTGCCTGGGGGTCTTTAGAAGGGAGCTTTGGGGCAGAGCGTGGGAACAAACTGCCTGTGTCGGCTGAGACTGAAGCAGATTCTGCCTGGTCCCCACAATTCCGACTGTAGACATTCAGTAAATATATTCACACACGGACAGAAATGTGTGTTCAAAAATAGTCACTGGAATGTTGTGTATAACAGTTTCGGGCTAGGAAATCCTGGCAGGGGCCTGGCTCAGTACCGCTGGACCCCGCAGGCAAAGCCCCGTCCGTGGGGAGCTGACGTCCCGCCCGGCCCTGGGGAGGTGCCCTCCTGTGCGTGCCAGTGTGCACGCATGTGTGTGTGTGTGTGCACACACGTGAGCACGAGTGTGCGCACGGGTGCCTCTGCTAACGTGTATTTAATCCGTTACACTTTAAATTATTTAATATCTCTACCTCTTTTGTGATTTATAATTTTTTTTTAATTAGTCATATAAGTGGTTTGAATTATAACTATTAACTTGAATCATTGCCCTCTGGCTGATAGGCTGTTAATAGACACTGAGCTCTGTTTTTTTTTTTATTTCCTCTGTTGATATTATTATGGCTCAATAATTATTTAATATTATACCAAATGCATCGTTTTCTTTGCTCACTGTAACTTATGATATTTCAAACTTTCTTCTCAGCCCATTGTCTTTCATTTTCATGGGACCCTTTAGACATTCTAGGCGTGAACAGCTCCTGGAGTTAAACTCTCTTTTTTTAATATATTTTTTTAAAGTTCCGGAAGTTCTCACTCAGCATCTGCTGAACATCACCTGCCCGGCGTGTTCTCTATTTTCAATCTGACCCTTTTCAGACACACTGGGCTGGGCTCTGGCGTGGCGGGAGCACAGTGTCCTCCCAGGAGGTCCCTGTCCTCACACCCGCAAGGGCCTGTTTTGTCACCTGCACAATCCTGGGGATGTCCCTGCCCCTCTCCCGCCCCCAAGTGTAAATTGACCCTCTGGGAGGGGCTGGGAGGGCCCCAGGGCTTCACCCTCCCTGCAGAGTCCCCACCTCTGCCCTCACTGTAGGGTCTTCTGCGTCCACATCCCTGGGTCCCGTCCGCCCTGGAGCAGGAGTCCAAGAGGCAGCTGGGGAGATGGTTGTCTGCTGTGTTCTCCACGGCAGAGGCTTCTGCAGCTGAAGAGCTTTTCAGACACTTAGCAGGTAATTTACAGCTCACAGGAAACGCAGCATTACCGCTTGTGGATGTCTCGCAACTGCAATATGGGGGAACATCTCCGATCAGACAACCGTAAGGAAGAAAATATGGCCCCACACCCCCTCCTGAACCGCGGTGCACGTTGCGTTGCTCATAGAGGTGATCAGACTGCAATGAGCTTCCATGTCCAGAACACAGGGCACATCTGGAAACCGCCGTCAGTGTTGAACTCACGGGGTCCTGGGTGGCCAGGGGCACTGTCCAATATCAAAAGAACTTTAAAAGCCAGTCCCTTACTGGCTAGGTACTTCCTGACTCAGGGACAAACATCGATGGAACCAACCCAGAGATAGGGGTTCATGGCGCAGGCCTCTTTACGCTAACGTGGCAGCTGGTGTTTCTCTTTTCCCTCCAAGGCTGGGGGTTAGCAGCTTGACAGACAAAGGCAGCCCTGTCTGTAAACCGTAAACCCGACTGCGTTTGCACAAAGCAGTAGCCTCAGCCTGTCCCTTCCTGCCTTAAATCCGGGTGCTCACTTCTCTTCCTTACCAATAAACATCCTTTGTGGCTTTTTTTTTTTTTTTTTCCCAGAACAGGGCACTTTTGTTTGCATGAAAAATCTGTCAGGTGGATATCCTTTCTCCTCGAAGATTTCCTTAGCATCTGGGAACCCGTCTGCTGCCTCCTGGTTGGCAAAGCTGCTTCTCCTGTTATCTTGACGCTTTTAAAGCCAAACCTCTTTCTAGAATTATCAAACCGTCCTTTGCTCGCATTAAATACTCCTGCTGAGATCCTTCACCTTCCTTTTGCTTTAATTGTCATCTAATGGCTTCACTTCCCCTCAAATTGTATCAGCGTCGATGGGGATGCCTTTCTATGGCAATCGTGCACCCACACAAACGCCGCATTTTCAATATGCAGCAAAGGGTATTCTGCCAAAAATGTGAGGTTTTCTCTTTTGCCGGCATAGCTGCAGCGACCACTTCATAAATTTCCTTTCCTTTTCTTTTTCGAACAAGGGATGTATGTATCCTGAAAATGGTGGGAAACTGCAGCCGCAGACCTCGATCTATGTGGTGTGAATCCATATCAAGTAATTCGACTTTTCCTTGCAGTGCCATGACTTGGGGACACTTCCAGCATCACCAGTGGCACTGTGTATGGCTTCTGTGGTTTTGCACAAAACGTGATAAAAAAACACACGAGAACCATGAGACATCACTTTTTACTGCAGTATGTAATTTACTGGAGAGATAAACTGCTCACTCGGAGGTGATGAGCATCTCATGGTGTTTAGAGCGAATACTCACAACACCTGAGCTCACCGCAGTGCCAACGGGAGGTGACTATGAGGTTATTGCCGGAATACAGTATGGACTACAAGTAGTTTGTGCAGTTATGACTTAATACTGCAGTTTTATATTTGTTTACACTTCTCTTGACTGCAAATGGTGCCACGTGTGGTCTGTGTTTGTGTGCACAAGTTTTGATAAATTTTAACTTTTTATAATAGATTTGTGCATATTTTATGGTAGTAAATGATAAAATAGACCTGTATCTACATATATTTTATGCACTCATGACTTAGATTTTTCTTAAATTTTTTTTTTTTTGATATTTCTAGGCTATGAGGTTAGCCTGTGAGTTTTTTCAAATTGTTGCAAGTCTCCAAAATTTTTTCCAGCATATGATTGAGAAAAATCTGCATGTAAATGGACCCACACAGTTCAAATCCATATACTTCAAGGGTCAACTGTATATTAAAGCATCTTCAAAAAGTTCATGAAAAATGCATATTAAGAAAAAACTGTGTATGGATTTCAATTTTTTTTGCACCAGAATAGACTTGTACTAACTTGTTCTGACGTGTCTGAACAGGCTCGAGTGTGAGGCACCGAGAGGGATACGGCATCAGTTTGAAAAATGCCCCTATCAGAGCGACGCGAATTCTGCTAAAATTGAAACAAGAAAAAACATCAATGAGTTATGGAACGCTTGGTGGAAGACTGGCGAAATCACTGATGATTTATTTACAAAAAAACTTGCAGGGACAACGTCCCAAAGAATCAGCAATTTACAAATGGACAGCTGGTTTTGGGAAAGGACGAGGTGATGTCGCAGACGCAGCCCGCCTGGCAGAGCATCCCATCAGTCGTGAGGCGGAATTGATCTTGCTCGAGCCCTCACTGAAGAGGACCCATGACTGATGGCAGGAACAATAGCCAATGCAGACACCTCGCTGGCTCAGCTCATGGCGGGTGCCAAGAGCGCTGTGCGCGGACCAGCTGCAGACAAGGGCAGGGCTCTCAGTGGGAATTCTAAACAAGCGGATCACAGTCCCGAGTGTTTCTCCAAAGAACTGTAACAGGGCTGGGCGCGGTGGCTCACACCTGTGATCCTAGTACTCCAGGAGGCCGAGGGGGGGAGGATTGCTCAAGGTCAGGAGTTGGAGACCAGCCTGAGCAAGAGGGAGACCCCATCTCTACTAAAAATAGAAAGAAATTATCTGGACAACTAAAAACATATATATATAGAAAAAATTAGCTGGGCATGGTGGCACATGCCTGTAGTCCCAGCTACTCGGGAGGCTGAGGCAGGAGTATTGCTTGAGCCTGGGAGTTTGGGGTTGCTGTGAGCTAGGCTGATGCCACGGCACTCTAGCCCGGGCAACAGAGCGAGACTCTGTCTCAAAAAAAAAAAAGAAGAAGAAGAACTGTAACAGGATGAAACGTGGCTTTGCTGGTGCGACCCTGAGGACAAAGCACAATCACAGCACTGGCCACCCAGCGGTGGACGTGTCTGGTCACAGCGAGAGTGGACCGGTCACGGGCAAAGGTCATGGCAATAGGTTTTGGGGATGCTCAAGGCATTTTGCTTGTTGACTTTCTTGAGCGGGGGGAAGGACGACAACATCTGCTTATTATGAGAGTGTTTTCAGAAAGTCAGACAAAGCTTTAGCAGAAAACGCGCAGGAAATCTTCGCCAGAGAGCCCTCTCCACCGCGACCCTCCTGCCTGCACTCATCAACCGAGGCAATTTTCAAGAGTTCTGGCGGGAAGTCATTAGGCATCTGCTTCACAGTCCTGGTTGGGCTCCTCCTGACTTCCTTTTGCTTCCTAATTAAAAAAAAAATCTTTAAAGGGCGCCCATTTTCCTTCAGCGAATAATGTGAAAAAGACGGCGTTGACATGGTCAAATTCCGGGACTGGCAGCTCTTCAGGGACGGGCGCCGTGGCTGGTGCATCACGCACAAAAAGCCTTGAACTTGATGGAGCTTATGTTAAGAAATGAAGTCTATATTTTAACTTTTAATCCTTTTATTCCATTTTTTCATGGACTTTTTGAACTCCCCAGGTGTGTGTGTATTGGTGATCCCTCTATCAGGAGCGTTTGGGCCCCGGGAGAGCTGTGCTTGGCGCTCACGGCCAGTGGGAGGCAAGTTCCCTCCTGCCCGGAAGCCCCAGGAGAGGACACTGGTGCTGCCGGGCTGAGAGGGGAGCTGACCGTGGCCAGGGTGGACACGTGGGACAGCAGGGCTTTGTCCTGCAGCCTGAAGTCCCCCATGGGCTCCCACCCGCCTTGCTAAGTCCCGCCCGCTGTAGCAGGGAGGCTCCCAGCCGGGAGGGTGTCCAGGGAGCTTCCCAGAGCCCCTCTCAGCCCGATGATGGAGTGGGGGTTCCCTGGGGGATGGTCGTGGGGTCACCAGGCTCAGTGCCCACTCCGGGGCTGGCAAGCGATCGGGGCCACTGCTTACATCCCAGTGCAAGACACCAAAGCGTTAGGAAAACCTAAGCACCCCAAACAGGGACCCGACCACAACCTTAGGACGGCATCGGGTGGAGCCTCTGCGGAAATGAGACGGTCGCGTGGATCTGCGTTTATTTACAAACAATGGTGTCTGTGATCTAGTAAGCGGAATTGATAGGCACGAAATTTCATTTATAACATGGTGCAATTTAGGTATAAAAGAGGTTACCCACATTGCGTGCATCCTACGCGTGCCTTGTTAAGGGGAAAGTTTAAAACATAGTGAAGATTCAATGCTGCCTGTTGGCGGTCATTTGTGTCTGGTAATAAACATTTATATGGTTTCATTTCCTTCTCTTTGCCAGCGTTTTCCAACCTCTCTCCCTTCCCTGCCGTTGTGAGTAATGAATATGCATCACTTATGCAATTGAAGAAACGGGCTTTTAAAGCTTGGCTCAGCTTCCGGCTGGCACCTCCTTCCCTGGGCACGTCCCTGAGTGGGAACAGCTTTGAATTTCCTGTCTTGGTGGGGAGTGTGGACAGACGTCAGCTGCTTGGCACGGCCAAGGCCAAGGGCAAACCCGTCAGAAAAGCAGTTAGAGTGAAAGGCAGAGGTCAAACGTGACGCGACTCAGGTGACAGAACCCATGACCCTCTGTGCACACACTCTGCGGTCTGCCTCGGTTACTCATCCCAGCTGAAAGGTACCAGGAGAAAAACAATCTGCGAGTGAGAAAGCCCCAGATGATTTATGATCTATATTGGGCTTCAGAATAAATTAATTCCCTGTTTAATGATGATTTCCTGCCAGGCGAATGACATTCGTGTTTGACTGCTGGATTCACCTCATTGCAGGGGTCGGGGGTCCTGCCTGGAGCAGAAACCTCCCAGGTGACCCCAACTGCTCCAGCCCCCACCCCCACAGGCAGAGCAGGGATGTCCCTGAACTGAGGGCACCGGGGCAGGGTCCCACAAAGGGACCCCTTCATGGAATTTAATAAGGAAAATCTAGGCAGAGGTTGTGAAATCTAATCAAACGATCTGTCCTCATCATTAAGAGTGGAAGTCCAGGTCCAGGCGAGGCTTGGGGGAAATTCCTTTTCATGGTTAATTAAACAGACCACTTGCATTTCTCCGTGGAAACCTGTGCTCTGTGCGCCTCACTCCTGTTGCTAAGGGGCCTGTCAGGACGGGCTCTCCCGGGTCAGAACCCTGCCCTCTCCCTTGTCCAGTCACCTCCTCCTGCCTCGGGTCACTGTGCAGGCCGGGCTGGTGCTGGGGGGTGGCGCCGGCTCCGGGCCCTGCAGTTTTGTGAGGATGCCGGCGTCCCTGTGTGTCCCGCTGACGGTGAGAGGGAACCTGGCTCCCACCCTGGGCTCCTTCTGCAGAAACGCGGTGAAAGGCGCAAGCAAAACCGCGTTACCGTTGTCCTGTAGCTGGTTGCTAAAGGGGCTGAGATTTCTCGTAAAGGACGTGATCACATTTTCATTGTTAGAAGAGGAGGAAAGTGGCATAAGCCCATGATCACGGCTCAGAATTTCCTAAAATTTCATTTCCATCTGAGAGGTCGGGGGTCCCGGGCCAGGCTGCTGCTGGCCGTGTGCACCTGTGTGTCGTGAAGCAGAAGACCCCCGCGGTGGGCGGGTGAGAAGGTGCTCACGGCCCTTCAGTGCCAGGCGGACGGGTGCCCCTCCTCTCAGCCTCCCCCCCCCCCGCCCCTGCCAAAGATGTCACCGATATAGAAAAGGATGAATGTCATCGAGTAGAAGGCGGGCTTTCTCCACCTGGGCGAGGGTGGGAAGTGTCGCTGTGTTTCAACTTGGATTTGGGGTAAACCAGGAACCCGCGGAAAGTGAGGGGATTCCTTGCCGGTGTCTCAGGCCTGAGACCTCCCTGTACAGAGAAGCCAACACATTCCTGTCCCCTCACGGATTTCAGCACGGCAGGCGCCAGGGAGGAAGGCGGGACGGAGCCGCCCGAGAGGACCCCCAGCGCCCCACGATCTCACGGACGGGAAAGTCCGTGTTAGCATCATTGAAACTTAACAATTCAAACAATTAGATTAGAAAGGGGCTGTTTTGTCCAACATTACTAAGGGGAAGGGTGACATTTGTGGCGTTAACTCTGAAACTGTCTCAGCCCCAGGGCTAACCCGAGCGCCTGTGCTCAGGGAAACGCTCCGCTGCGACAACACAACCCCATCTCCCGGGCAGGGTGGTCTCGGCTGCCCGGGGTGTGCGTCACTGTCCACAGGCAGCTTCTTCAGCGTAGATAAATTATCATACTCCAATGAATAATCACCTCTCTTGATTAGTCATTAGTAAAAACCCCATAATTACATGCTTAGAACCTGAAATCCTCTAACAGGGAGGCCCCGTTCTGTAATTCAAACTGTGATTCACAGTGAACCTCACGCAGCCCTGCAGCACGCAGGGAAGGTGATTTCTAGGCAGACGACAAGGGGCACCCTTGGAAGACTGAGTATCAACAATTTTTGTGTAGTAGAAAAGAAGTCTGGAGGCCTGGTGAGAAGCTTCGGGTTATAAAAGCCAAGAAATTAAATGAAAGTAGATTTGAAATACACTCTACAAACGGGTAATTTGTCTTTGAGTGTTTCAAAATCACTAACTATGAAGGATTATAAAACATGCTGGTGTTGTTTAAAGACAAAGGGTGGTATTTTCCCCAAACGTTTAGAAGTGGTTGTGTGTGTGTGTGTGTGTGTGTGTGTGTGTGTGTGTGAGACGCCTTGTGTTAATACCACTCCACGTTACACGACACGACTCTCTGTTATTTAAGCATCGTTTCCCGGGGAACTTGGGTGTGTGTTTGGAAACAGTTTCCTCAGGAAGGAAACTATATCAGGGGCAGGTCTGGCATCCTTGGGGCCCAGCCCGCACCTTAGGGGTTCGGGGTTCTGGGGAGTTAGGGGAATGTTGAATCAGTTATAAAAAGGCACCTTTTCCTCTCGCCGCCTCCTGCTGTCGGGATCTGGCCTTGCCCTGGGGAGGGCTCTCCCTCCTGCCCACTGCACCCCCCTCCCCGGTGGTCAGACTCTCCCAGGCCCCCGGTGTTGGGGGTGCGGATTGAGAACCCGACTCGGACAGCCAGGGTCCTGCCACTCGGGGACCCAGGGACCCGAGCTGCTCTGGGATGGCCGAGCACTCGCTATACCGCGCACTCCCGTTCTCTGCTTCCGGGACTGTGTGTCCTGCACCATCCTGTCCTCGTCCCCCTAGCCGGCTCTCTGAGGGGGAGGGGGAGTCCTGTTTACACAAAGGAGGTCCCTGTGTGACATCCAGCAGGGCTGGGTGTGCGTTTGACCTTCCTGGTCGAGAACATGGCAATCGAGGTAAACGCATCCATTAATTCTGCACCTGACGCCCAGGTCGGAGCAGCGGTCTCTGGTCTCCGTCCTTTGGAGCCTTAAATTAATCCACGATGCCTCAGTCAGAGTCTCACTGGGAAAACTGGGTAATTACCGCAGCGGATCAGCAGAGAAGGCAGCTGCTACCACCCAGGGTGGAGAGGGAGGCGGGGGGGGCTGCTGGCAGAGCCCAGCTGAGAACGCTGGGGAGGCGAGCCTCAGCCGCCAGGGCAGGCAGGAGAGCGGTCACCGATTCTCACACGTGTTCCCAGAGGCTTTGGGGATGTTCCCTACATTACTAGTTGATAAGGCTGTGCAAACACTGTGGTTTAGGGGTCTGGAATTTCCGCCATCGCGGCTGGTTGCAAGGCAGAGGCTGCCTGTGTGCTCAGCCCCCGGCAGAAGTCCTGGACTCTGTGGCCTCAGTGGCTTCCCCGGGAAACGGCACTGGGACGTGTGGCTGCCGCCGTGGCTGGAGCACGGAGCATGTTTGGCGCAAATCCCCTCTCCCAGGGAGCACTCTGGGAGGCTGCACCTGGTCTCCACACTCACCTGTGTCTTTTTCCTTCGCCGACCTTGCCGTGTGGCCTCTCTCGACAGCAAACCATGGCGTGGATGAAACTTCTGCGTCCCACGAATCCACCTGCCTAATCCCCAGCGTGGGGGTGGGCACGGGACCCCCGACACGAGGAGCTGCAGAGAAGACACAGGAGCTGCCGGAGATGCTGGCGGCAGAGAAGGGGGAGACACCCGGCTCCTCCCAGCCCCGTCTCCCAGCAGCGCCTCTCACTGTGCGAACCCCACCTGGGGCCAGCTGCCCAGGGCTGGGGACACCCCGCTCCAGCGGTCTCCTCCCCACAGCCCCAAATCCACAGCAGAGGAGGGGGCCGGGTGTGGAGGGCAACAGGCCCAGAGGCCATTCTCGGGCATTTTCACGTGAACCGAGACTCTGTGGGAAGAACAAACACACACACCTGTCCTCCCCATCGGCAGACCCTGCGGTGACCACACTCCCTCTCCGTGCCTGGCACAGTGGGCCCGTCCTGGAGGCTCTCTAGGCCGGGAAAGGGCAGGGATCTGAGGACACCTTCTCTCCGGGACGACAGCCCAGCTTTTGCACTTCCAAGTTCGGACAAGACGCAGGAATGAGCTGGGCGGGTGTCTCAGCTGCAGGCGACCAGAGAACCCCGGGGACGGTACAGCCCACCTCACTGTCCCCACTGCACCCCCCGGGGCGGGGAGGCCGTCATTCCCAAGACAGGCAGCGGGGTGGGGCTGACGGGCTCCTGAGGTCAGCTGTGCCGGGGCACTGAGTGGTCCCCAAAGTGCTGCCTCGCGCTCCTGTGCCCCCACCCCACCTGGAAGAGCAGACGCCTGCAGGCCTGGGCCCTGCCACGCGCAAGGGAGATGGATCTTGGCGACTGGTCGGGAGGAGCGTCTGGACCTCCTCCCCCTTACGGCACGTCAGCCCCCAGACCCCTCAGGAAGCCCCTCCCGACTCTTTCTCCCTCATGACTCTCACCTGGGCCTCATAGGCCTCCTCCCCGGTGCCTGCGTGCCGTGCTGCTCTGCCAGCCCGGCCCCTGCCAGAGCAGCCACGGGGCCAAGTCTGACCAAATCACATATGTCCTCAGAGTCCCCCGTGGCCCCTGTGACTCCCTGGCCCCGCCAGCTCCTGTCCGGAGCAGCTCACACCTGTCCTGGGACCCCACAGCTCCTCCTCCCTACGCGGGGCTCCTGGCACGTGGGGTTTCCTTTCATTGGACACTTTCCTCCCAGTTTTCACCTGGCCAAATTCTACTCATCCATAAGAATTCTGCTTAAATGTCTCGTCCTCAAAGGGTCCTTGCTGGCCTGCCCGTGGCACGGTGTCCGGGCGAGGAGCTGACAGGGCAGCAAGGCGGGGACGGGGCCCAGCAGTGTGGATGGCGGGGCGGAGCCAGGGCGCCTCAGACTCCGAGCCAGGCGGCCTCGTGGGGCGATCGTGTGTGGTCGGGAGCGCTCTGGCTTCCTGGAGGGAGGTGCACAGCTGGGCACGTAGGGGGCTGGGCAGGTAGAGGGCATGACCCAGTGCTGGGCCGCACAGCCAGGCTCGTGTCCTCCAGGCATGGCCCCGAGCTGGGGCAGGTTCGCCCTGAGCGGGGAGCTGCTTGCACTTCACGCCCCTCCCCCACTCGGGCCTTTGCAAAGCTGGAGGGCCCCCTGCAGTCTGTATTTGTGATTTCCTAGTATCTCCTCCAGAGCACCCTCCCAATCACGTAAGCTTCAGGCGCTGAGCCTGGGCGCCCTCCCCTCCCCGCAGCGAAGCAGCCTCCATCCTTGGGGGGCCGGGGCCTCCCGGACAGCTCGCGGGGCTTCGGTTCCTGTGGGTGCTCACCGTGTTGGGGTTCCCTCTGATATAACAGGACCTGCTCTTTGTTTTATTTTTAGAATATTATTTCTTCCAAAGCAAACAACCACAGCAGGAAGAGGCAGGTGGGTGGAGAGAAGCAGCTGCAGAGAGTGACGCCCCCGCTGCTGGACCTCAACGACTCTCCATCATTCCGGCGACGCCAGGAAGGCAGCTCCGTCAGCCTGGCCCTGGGGGAGACGGAGCTGCCCCTGCTTGCTCTGGCCGGAGCCGTACTGTTTGCACGCAAAGGACACGGGGCAGGTCCAGCCCCGCTCTCAGGAGGAAGCCCGCTTCTCCCTCAGTTTCTCCGTCACCATCGAGTGAGTGCCTGCAGCCGCCGCTGCCCCAACAAAATTACTGATGAGTCGCAGGGCAAAACGCTCCGCCTGTTCCCCATGACCCCACTGGCTCTTCTCTGGGGGCTGGGCACGTGCAGGACATTCCACCCCAAACAGCAGCTCATGCATTTTCTTCGATGCACCTGCTGCGATATCAGGACTGCACCATACTCCAGGCGATAAAACAGGCCTCAGGACATCTACGTTAGAAAAGAACAGTCTCAGATCATCAACCCAACTTTGCCATGGAAGGCTGGAGAAAGACCAGCAAACTGAGGCCAAAGGGAGAAGAAAGCCGTAAACAAAGATCAGAGCAGAAATAAGTGAAATTCTAGTTCTCCGAGAGGATCAACAGCATGGACAAGACTTTAGCTCAATCGACCAAGAAAAAAGAGAGAAGACTCAAACGACTAAAATTATAAACAAGAAAAGGGCATTAATACCAATCTTACGAGGATCAAAAAGATTACACGGCATGCAACAAACAGCAGATGAGACAACCTGGATGAAAGGGCCAGTTCCTAGAAAGGTGCGAGTTACCAACCGACTCAAGAAGAAAGGGAAATCTGAATGTACCTACAGCAGGTAAGACACTGAGCTCATAAATAACAATAACAATTCCTGCAAAGTAAATGCCAGGACCAGGTGGCTTCGCTGAGAATTTCCCCGAATGTTCAAACAAGAAGAACCACTAATCCTTCAAAAACTCTACTCCAAAATATGGGAGTATGAAATAGTTCCTAATTCATCCCCTGTGGCCAGTATTACCCTGATACTAAAACCAGAAAAGATACCACAAGACAAGAAAACCACAGACCAATATCCCTTAAGAATATACAGACACAAAACTTCAACAGAGCACTTTCAACCCAAATTCAGGAGCAGATGAAAATTGTATCCATTACTAAGTAAGATATTTTCCTAGAATGCAATGTGGGTTCAACATTTGAAAATCAATCAATATACTACATCGTATTAATAGAACAAAGGACAACACCATGCAATTATCTCAATAGATGCTGAAAAAATAGCCATATCTCACAAATCCAAGACCTTTTCATAATAAAGATGACACAGGAACGTGACTCCCGATGCTGGGAGCCACCTGAAGTCCCAGTGGCTCCTTGGCTTTGTGCAGGAAAGAATTCAGGAGCCAACGGTATAAAGTGAAAGTGAGATTTTTTTCAGAAACTGTGGAAAGTCCACTCCAGACAGAGCAGAGGCCGGTTCTCCTTGCAGAAGAGAACCAGGCCCCGGTTCCTGTCGACGACTTTAGTCTGCCCCACAGCACCCTGCACCCTTCACTCTGCTTTTTGCATCTCAAGAAAAACTCCACCCTCCTGTCCACAATAACACTGCTGTATCTGCCCACACTGCCATCCCCTCTCCAGTAACAGCCCATTGCTTTGCCTTTGGGGGCCCCCACCCCCCAGGATGCAGATGGAGGTGCTGAGGGGAGCCTGCCTGGCCGTGGAGCCAGCAGGGAGGAAAGCAGAGCTGAGGGGCAGAGAGAAGCTCAGACACATCCCCTGAGCACCTGGATCGAGCCACACCTGAAGGCAATCATCCTTGCACCTCTCAGTGAAGTGAGCCAATAAATCCCCTTTTGTTCTTTAGCCAGTTTGGAATTGGTTCCATTTCCTGGTGTGTGGTGTCCTGGTTGATAACCATCCTCTGTCCCTCCCACCCCGGCTTCAGTCTTCCGGGCCTGGGAGAATTCGGGGCAGAGACTTGAGTGGGCCGTGGAGAGTCAGGTTCTGAGGCTGCGTCATTGCAGCCCCTCCCACCTCATGGGGGGGCGATACTGCAGCAACGACACTTCCAGCAAAGCCTTTAGCGCATCCTGGTGCCCACTCGGCCAGGGCTGCAGGCCCCTCCCCAGAACTTCTCCTCTGATGAGCCCCTGAACTGCTGTCCCCCACACCCCGTGCTCAGCAAGGCCCCAACTCTTCTCTGACCTTGGCACCCCCAGCTGTGCCCACCCCGCAGCAGGAGCCCCCAGTGTCCTGGGTTCCTCGGCTCCCAGCAGAGCCCAGGGTTCCCCACAAGCGACACCCCCGGTGACTATTCACCCACTGCCATAAACACACCGTTTGTGCCGAATCGCAGCGGGGGAGGGAGCAGAGGCTGGGAGTCACCGAGCTCCCCGTGGCCGGGATGCATCACTGTGGTGATCTAATTAGGCTGATATTTCAAGCGGAGGCCACACTTCAAAAATAAAATTAAGAAATAATTCTGCAAAGGAGGAAATGGATGGTTTTTCATTTAGTTGCAACCGCTGTGGTTGGCAGACGGGGATCCAAGGGCTGGCGGAGGCTCCTCACCCTACCTGGAGAAGCCCCAGGAACAAGGACAGTTAAGGGAAACAAATTTTCCTTGATGTCAGTGCCAAGAGGTTTCACCCTCCCTGACGTTCTGGTCTCTGGGCACCGCGCCTGCGGGTTCTGTAACGAAATTGGTGGGAGGCAGGGGACGGGGCCTCGGGCAGGTGCCAGGTGGGCCAGGGCGGCTGCCGCAACCTGGTGGGGACCAGCTCAGACCCCCCTGTTCCCGCAGCCTGGACGCCACCCGCTGGGACTGCCTCTGGGCGGGTTCTCCCTGGCCCCTCGCTGGGACCCAGCTCTGCACGGGAGATGGACGCAGACTCGGTCAGCTCCACGTAGACCCTAGAAACACCCGGAATGTTCTGCCCTCAGTGTCCGAAGTCAAGATCCAGCCAGCCACATGCAGAGGGTCTACACTGGGAGAAAACTGTCCCTGGGAAACGCAGCAGCACCGAGAGGCGGTGTATTGGTTCATTTCTGTTGCTTTAACTGCAAACCCGATTCATTCCTGGGGTGGGGTTGAGCTGGGACTATCGGTGGTTTGGTTGGCGACCATTAGCAGATGGTCACGTATTCCGCTGTGCTGTTTCACTCTGATTTATTTTCACAATTAGCGTAAGAAACCCTATACCCACCCCCCCAACCCCCCCCCGCCCAGGGGATGCTGACAGCCTAATGAGTTGATTGCTGTCACTGACGCCCAGAGGTGCCCCGTCAGGGCACAAAAAGCAGCCTTTCTTTGCTTTAATAGGCATTTGTCATCTTTGTTTGAACGTTAAGGACAAATTTTTGACTTGAATCTTAAGGACAGAATTTTGACCTAAGATACCCAACCTACATGACAAATTACTAGGGAACACAGAATCTGAACTTGACATTTTAAGCAAAAGCAGCCAACATTAATGTTTCACCTTCGCTTGGGCTCCGAGCTGTCCTGGAGGCTTCGGTCTGATTTCTGTTAAATGACATTTTTCTTTCTTCCAAGTGCTTAGGCTTCCAGCTCTCAAATTAGATAAGGACCAGGCTCCTGTGGGCGCTCAAGGTCCCTGTGAGCCCTGCTGGCGCCAGGGCCAGGGACAGTGGGGGACTCGCCTCCTCACTCCCCACAGGGCCTGGGGGACGGTCACCTTCCTGCGAAGTCACCTCTGCAGGGAGAGCGTTGCAAACTGCTCTGGGTCCCAGGAGGAGCTGCTGCCCGGAAGGCTGCTTTGTGCTGAAAAGCAGAATCAGAACCGTCTCTGAAACCTGAAAGGGAGACCAGGCGGTTCCCAGAACAGAGTCCACGTTGCGTGACTTCGGGAAAATCAGCCACTCTGAATGTTGAGAGGCGTCCCGGCTGGTGGCTTCTGTGGCACTGTGCGTCCTTGGCAGAGTGGGGGGATTTTCCGAGCAGAGAATGTTCCTGGGGACCTGGGGTGGAGCTGGGCTGGAGGGGCATCCGTGAGGGCAGCGACCCACGTGTGTTCATTCATTCATTCGCTCACTCATGCATTCACGAATTTATCCGTAACTGAGGCTACTCAGAGAAATCGCGGGCAGCTGGTGACCTCGCAGGGAACACAGGCACGGCCAGCTCAGAGCAGGAATCTGAATCCGAACCACATGGGCCGACCCTGCTCCCCTCACGCCTGTGTTTCCTTGGACAGGTTCCTGAACATCACTGTTCCTCCTCTATGCGATGAGGCCAGCAGCAAGCCGACCTGCGGGGTGAGGGGGTGAGGGGGTCCTCCTGGAAGGTCCCCAGAATAGGGCCTGGCACACAGAGTCCTGCAGCTCACACGCCTTCGCCAGGGAAGTGGCGGGTTGGGTGGCCAAGTCCCTGCTGGATTCGGCTGCGAGACGCACCTGTCAGGGCCGGGGCCGCCCGGAACTGCGCAGGGAGCCCCTGCTCTGATCGGCCCTTCTGTGACTCAGCGACATGGGATTCTCACCACAGCACGTTTAAGTTGTATGGATTCCAGTACATGCCTTTTGCAAGAAAAAATGGGAGAAATAATTCCAACTGAACGGCAAAATTAAATGTAACACATGCACTATTTATTATACACTGTTCATTTCGGTATGTATCGCGCATCCTGAATACATTTGCATCTGCTCTGGATGTATTTTGCAGAACCATTGGGTGCTGCGCTTTTTGGCGATTTGAGAGATTTTAAGGGCAGTTTAGACACAGCGGTTCCACCCTCTGTGCGGGTGCCAGGGCCTGGTGCACACGCGGAGTGTGGGTCTGCCCTGCAGTGAGGACGGTTCCTGTCTCAGCGTGGACGTGAGGGGAAGTGAGAGACTTCGGCCAGCCCTCCCCCCAACGGCGGCAGGGTCTCCACCGCATCCCGGTTCCCGCCCGGCCCTGCCCAGACCTCCCTGTTCCTTCCCAAGGGCACGTGTCTGAATTCAGGGCCCACACGCAATGAGCACATGGTCTCGCACCGGCAGGGGCAGGGCCAGAGCCACTGCAGTAACCGGGGACAGAGGGCGGCAGCCTGGCCTGGGGCTGTGGCCGGGACCTGGGAGAGTGGCCCAGGCCAGAGAGGACCCAAGGCAGAGCCAGCGCCTGGCTGGAGACCGGGTGGGCCGGGTGGGGCGGGAGGTGGCTCCGCTGGGCCCTGATCACCACTCCTGGCCCCCCATGGACACCTGCCCTAAACTGGCAGAGCCCAGGTCGCCCCTCCAGGCCACTCCACAGAGGGCAGCGCCATTATCCTGACTCTAGCAATCTTTCCTTCCGAGGCAAACTTGAAAGGAAGATGAGAAATGCGGAATGAACTGCTGACCCCAGGGCCCCGCCCCCGCCACATCCCCCACCGCACGTTTCCGCAGGAGTCTCCGCCCAGAACGTGGATGTCACCGGGCTGGGGCCTGCGGGCAGCCCGGGCGGGGGGAGTGGGCGGGGGCGTGGAGACCCCCTCCCTGAGGGACACCCCGGAGGACGGAGGAGCTGCCCTTCCTCAGGTGCTGACGCAGGTGCGGGCGCAGGACAGCAGGTTAGGGGGGAGGAGGGCGGGCGCCGGGGTCCAGGCTGCGCAGCCCCCACCTCCCCAGGGACTCCTGAGCGCTGGACTCCAGCCCTGGGGGTCCCTCCTGCTCCCTGCAGGTGAGCCCTGTGCTGAAGCAGGTGGGGCCAGGTGTGGGCCAGGGGGCGGGGCCAGGGGAGGGGCGTGGTCAAGCCATTGGGTGGGGCCAGGTGGAGGGGGCGGGGCCACCCTGTCCTTCCCTGGGGAGGCCAGGCACGTCCTAACCCCACACTCTGAAGTACCCGTGGGTCCCACAGCCCAGACGCGTTGTCCATCGCCCGTCTGCACGCGGATTCTTTTCGGTTTTATTATTTTCTCTCCTCCTTCCTCACTAATTCCCCTCCCGCTGTTACGAAACCATCAGACTGTGGTATTTGCGTTGGACGTTTATCTACGTACTTGAATGTGTTTGTTGAGAGACTTTCCTGAGGTTTACCCGTAGCGGACGACTGAGCCGTGTGTGCTGACGACCGTGCAGGTGAGTGTCCCTGCGCGGCTGGGCGGGCGTGCGCTGTGGGCGTCCGCACCGACGCCGTCGTGCTACGGCCTCATCCTGTTCATGACTCTCCGTTCACTCGTGATGGTGTTTAAGGGATGCGCTCGTCCTGCTGGTCCTGCTCCAACTCCATGGCGTACTCCTGCTGCCGATTCTCCGAGAGCCCTCGCCACCTCCCTCTGCTCTCCCGGGGACACCCGCCCAGGTGGCGTCCACCTCCCGGCCACCACGGGAGCAGGTTCCCAGGCCCAGGTTCTGCAGTCTGTCCTCTGTCCACTGTGTGTGCAGCCGGGTCCAACACAGTCCTGATAAGCGTCACGTGAACATGTTACTTAGTTTGGCTGGTTTTGCTGAAATGTTCTATTTTCTGTTGTCTGTGCTCCCTTAGGGGAGAACCAACCAACGACAGAGAATAATGAAAGCATCCTCCTCATCAACAGGAGCCCCCTCGCCCCGCCTCCAGCTGCGCTGCGGGTTCAGACAGCCGTGGGTCCAGCACAGCCCGGCCTTGGACCTGGCCCCAGGACAGGTCCCGAGAGGGGGACTCAGGGGCAGGTGACACAAGGAAGAGGCATCTCAGGCACACTGGGCCGGGGACTGGGCCTCTCCCAGGTGTGGCCTCCTTGTCCCCCCAGACTCCCATAGACTCCTGCAGGGCTGGGGCGGAACCCTGCCTCCGAGTCCCCCGGCTGGAGTTCCAGGATGGACGTTACACTCCACACCCTGGCAGCGGTGAAGGGGCTCCCTGTGGGTGGGGACGAGGGGGCCTAGGACTCATACAGTCACCAGCCATTTCTTAGCAGCAAGGTGCACATTCTGGAAGTGTGGATCCTGGAACCAAGAGGTACCCCAGGTGACCCGTGCGTGCCGTGCAATCCCCGCCGGTCACAGCACGAGTTCTGCAGATTCCGTCTCCTGATCCTGACGTCACGTGCACAGGCAAAAGCCCTGGAACAGCCAACACAGAGGAGGAGGAGGAGCAGAGCTGGAGAACTCGTGTCACAACTTCAGGAATTACGGGGAGACCAGGGTGACCAAGGCAGGCTGGTGTCAGTGACTGAGCAGACGGGGAGATTGACACGAGTCATGGGGCCCAGAAACAGACCCACACGCAGGAGTCACCCGACCTGGAGAAGGAGCAAATCCTGCTCTGGTGACCTCTGCCCCAGTGGGCACCATTGAGGAAGGGGGACGCAGCCAGACGATACCTGGGTCCCCACACAGAGGAGCTGCCTCAGCAAATGCCTTCCGAAAAGATCCAGACAGTATTTTTTTTTTTTTTAGAGAGAGGGTCTCACTCTGCTGCCCAGGCTGGACTCTAGCTCCTGGGCTCAAGCCATCCTCCTGCCTCAGCCTCCAAGTAGCTGGGGCTGCAGGCGCCCGGCTCGTGGACAGTAAATATTCTCATCTTTGGGGGCCACGTGGTCCCTGTCACAGCTACTGAAATCTGCTGCTGTGTGAAAGTGGCCACAGGTGACGTGTAGATGAAAGAGCTTGGAGAGGACACACACGAGACCACTCAGGCCCCTCACTGCACAGCGAGGTCACATCCCTCCCCCGCCTGCACCTCTCCCCCTCCCCCATCTTCCTCCCCCCTCCTCCCCTCCCCCAT